>CAEGAE010066233.1:0-144365 GCA_903067095.1 Girardinus metallicus | reverse complement strand
CCCGTTCTTCTCTCTGTTCTTCATCCCACCCATCTATGTTTGGCTTTTTCTCAATTTATATATATATATATATATATATATATATATATATATATATATATATATATGTCTAAAAGCTGAATAGAGCGCAACCTTTGAGTATTTATTGACAGAAGTCATAGATAAATTGGTTCCGTTTAAATGGAACAAACCAATGACTTTGAAATGATCAGCCTAAACATGCACTGAAGCACAATTTTCATGTTTCAAAATTTGATAATGTTAGTAAAAGAAAATCTTGGCTGAATCTTGGCAGACATTTTTTTTTTTCTCAAATATATTTTTGCAGCAATTGAGTTCAGCCAAGGGCCGGCCATTAATAATCATAGTTACTCACATAGGCCCTTGGTAAAGTGAATTGTTCACCCCGGTATTAGAGTAGTTAAAGCAACTCTTAAAATGCTCTGGTAGTAGAAAGTTAAAACCTATTGTGAAATCTTAAAAAAACTATTAAGTGTCTTTATAAAAACTTATATTTTATATTCTTCTTATTCTGTGAAGTTAAAGGAGTAAATTTACTTAATTTATTTATGTATGGAGTCCTAAATCACACATTGGATAAGCTTATGTTCAAAAAATATTTCACAAACAAGTTAACTTAAATAATTGTATAAAATGTTATGAATATTTAACACCTACAGCACTTTAATTTTACTGATGTTATGATACTCCATTCATCACTGCAACCAGCTAAGTGGCCTGAGTTGATGAGTGAAACATTGGTTTAGCACAATCTTTTCAAAGACGACCATCATCAATTCATAGTCTTCTCTCATACAACAGTCAGGCTTCACTGTCTGTTATATCAAAGAAAGGTATTGATTCTCCAGCCATCACTTAATAGCAACTTTCTCCGCTTGGTTCCCTCTTCATTCTTCAGTCTGCAGGTTCATGAAGCCTGTTCAGAGATGGATAGTCGTTATTCATTTTCTACTGTGACCTCTGAACGTGCTCAGTGAGCATTAACTGTATTAAAATGAAAGCCCTTAGAGAACCGAGAGGTGAAGTTTGCTTTGTATGTGAACTCTTCATCTCATCTAATGTCTGAGTGAATAGCAGTTTAAATCTTTAATTCTTAATCTTATAATTGATTTTATGTTTTCATGTTTTATGTTTTCATTATAGACATTTTATTTAAAATCTGCTCCTATTGTTCTCTTGAACTGCTGTAATCTTACCTCTCTAGTATAAGTCTAATTAAATGAAAAGTCAAACAGAATATTTGAGTTATAGACTTATGTTCCGAAGACCTTGCGTAGTAGAGTGCATTATCCATTTTGTTTCTGGGTGTAAAATATACTTGCTAAGAGAGTGCTTATTGATTCCTCCTTGATCATTAATTATCTGAATTGATAAGGGAACCTCTGATATGAAGGATGAGAAAGAGCAAAGTTAAAAGTGTTAGTTTAATTGAACCAGTGGCGGTCAACATTCATCTTGTTTGAGGCAGGAAGGGCACATTGCACAGTGGTGAAAAGTGAAGAGAAAGAGATTAAACAAAACTGTGAATCAATCCTAAAATTTCTTGTTAACCAAAACACATATAGCAAGTCAGAGGGGCTAACCCTTCAGGCAAGAAATATTCAATCCATGTTGAGAACTTAAAAGTCTTGAACGAAAAATTAAACTTCTTCACTGAACGAGACATGCAGTCTTGTTTCCTACTTTTCACACTTCAGGCACTTTATAATCTACACCCTTTCCACCAAAACAGATTAGTTGGTTACATTGTTAAAGTTGCACTTAAAAATATTTTTGCTTCCCTTGAAAGAGATGTCACTGGAAGTCTAGTTTGAAAGTTAAAGTGACTATGCCATCAACATCTGCCATAAGACGTCTGACGAGACAGTTGGTGAAAAATCTTCAATTTACTGCAAAAGACATTCAGCAAGACTTTGTAGCAGCAGTTACTGAGGTTTCATTTTTTTACGGTTGGCCAAACAGTGAAGTCCTCCATGCCTGAATCCCTAAGACCACTGACCCTAGAGGAGAAGAAAAGTCAGTCTTAATTTACTCACAACTAAATAAATAAGCCAAAGAGATTGGGGGATTTTGCTCTGTGATGCAGTAAATCCAAACTGGAACTTTCTGGGCCGATCAGCAGAATGCCTGGAGGGGGAAGAAAGTAGCATGCACTGAAAAGAACACCATACATTTAGGGAAGCGGTTACTCTGTGATGCTGTGTGGCTACTTCCTTGACAGAAACCCTTGTATTCAGAAAAGTTCCTGGAAGATTCCATCTTGGTCATCTTGGTCGCCTGCCTTCAATTCTGTTGAAAATCTGTAGTGGGGTTTGAAAAAGGTAGTCGTAGCAAGCAAATCCAATCATATTAATAAAGTAATGGTCTTTGCTTGTGAGCCGTGGGCTAAGATTCCTCAGGAACGATGCGTCATGTTTGCAGCAGGTCATAACAGACAAACATGTTGCTCTGTTAAGTACTTGTTAGTAAGGAGTTGAATAATTTTAAAAGCATTTAAAGTGTCACTTTGAGTTTCATTGTTATAGAAATTATTTTTATGTTTTTTAAAACTGTTGCCACTTTGTATGTTTTGCCAAGAAACCTAAAATGCAGTTTACTATAATGTGAAAAATGTCTTGATGAAATAATCTGCCAGTGGAAATAGTATTTTTTATTGATATTAAGGAATATTAACTTGAAACAAGCTTCTATATATTGCTGAAAAGTTACTTGTAGGCTATTTTTGTCTTATTTCAAGTGCACAGAGATATTTACACTAGAAACTACACAAAAATACTTGGCAAGAAGTTGTGCCACTTTAAATTTTGCTGCAGTTTATTGGTCTTACATTAAGTTTAGATTTAAGGCTTGTTGTAATGTAGGCTCAGGTAAGCATCCTTTTGTGTTATTGACAGTGCCTTGCAGTATGTTCCGGTAGAAACTTCTTTGACAGCTCTCGTTTCACTCTGTATTCTTTAATGCATGAAATATTTCATGCAGACACAATCCCTTGGAGGGAAAACAATGTTTTTGGGATGATAGGAGAGGCAAACCTGAAAAAGACTTGGTTTTTTGGCAGGTCTGCAAAATGGGAAGAGATCTTTTAGGTAGGTTAAGTTGAACTAATATATTCCCTTATTGATGAGTCTCCTGGAGGTTAAACATTGGAGAAAGGCTGAGAATGCTTAGTGACTGAGATAAACAGACGGGGATGAAGTGAGTGAACAACGAAGAAATGTGGAACAAAGCACATTATCTGCTAGGGAAGAGAATCGGAACCGGCTGCAACCGTAGGCAAAGTTTTCCTGCGTCCAGACCTTCTCTTCCCTCACTATGATTAATGAACGTTCCCTTGATACAGATCAGTGCACTTTTCCCCTTCTCCCATGTCACGGTTTCTGCTCTGCTTGTGCTGGGCCCTTTCAGGAAAGCTCATTTACAGCAACTTCACCACAAAATGAAAACTTTGGGGATTCTGTTTAAGAAAGAAATTGTTTTGTTTTTTTTATGTAATCAAACAGTGCCACACAGAGAAACAGAAGATGAAAAGAACATCTTTATTATATTTATTTATTCAATGCCATTCACAGATTACATTTGTAGACACTAAATTGAGGAATTTCTCTGTGGACAGCAATATTGGGTAGTTAAACCAATGTACAGTCAAGGTTTTGTGCTCATAAGCAATATTCAGACTGCCTGTCTGCAGGGACAATGCACATAAATCAGTAAATATTGCTCAGCAAATCCTTCCCTCTCTCACACCTTATCTAGGATTTGCTTAAGTCCTTCATCCACATTTCCCTGAAATAACCTGGATTCTCTAACTGTCCTCCTTCATCCCCAGCAGTCTAATATTCACCGTGGCAGTCACTTTAATTCCTGTTATCCTGCAGCTTGTACAAGAAGGAAACTTACTCTTTCACTTCCTTCTGTTGAATAAGATGAGTCAGTATTTCAGTGTATTGTGAAAGGCTAAATTAAATTAATTTAAATCCACGTCTCGTAGAATAAAATTTAATTTTGTTGTCTTAACTTTAGGAATAGGAGAGAAGAGAGAAAAAGTAGAAACTGAAAGCCAATCAAAGAGTTTGAACTTTTTGTAAAGCAAACTGTAATCAAAAAATAAAATGTATACAATAAAGGATTTCATCATAATTCAAAGTTTTTAAAAACTACACTTAAAAAACAAAGCCAGATTACATTGTACAATTAGTCTAGTGAAGTCATATCAAAGAATCAAAAGACTGTAGATGGATCCACTAATTAGAAAATAGAAGTGCTGACAAAAATGAAGAGTTTGGGAGAGGCTTTGTTGCTCAAAAAGCGAGTTAGCTGTTCCGTACATGGATTCTGGAACATTTTCACTCAATCAGGCAGGCTTTTTGTTTTGGAAGCTTTGATATAGAAAATACTTCTGCTGGAAGCAGTTCTGTTTTACATGTTTGACCCAGAACATGACTCAGTCTATCCATTAACTATGATGGATTCTAAAAAAAGACTGAAACAAACACTGACGGGGATAATGATAAACTTTAGTGCTTAAACCAATGCAAATTTACATTTTCATGTTTTTCAGTTAATTGATTTTCTGTGCACTATGAATCTTATTCTGCTGTTTTGCCTCAGTTATGTGAAATGTCACATAATTCATACAGCTGACACATAAACCCACTGTAAAATAAATAAATAAATAGTAGCACCTTAGTGTAACAAGTTACTACAACTGAACAGGTTGCATCATTTTGGATTAAGGTTTATGTTTCATTTTCAGCCATGTGGACCTGTCTTCAACCTGTGTCCTTGGTGATTGTTGTTGGAACTCATGATATATGATGCGATTGGTTTGCAGGTCCCAGTTAAATATACTGTTTGTAATTTCTTTTTGCTTTTAGTGACAAACTTAAAGGAAAACATGAGGATTAAACCAAATTACTCCACTTTTACATTTTTATAATTATTGTACACACTTTTGATCTTTTTTTTTTTTTTTTTTACCACAGAGAGCTGTAAAAAATAACCTGTCTGTTGATTTTGTTTTATTGTGGGCCATATAACTCATTGTGCGCTTCTGAATTATGGTAATTCAGAAGCGCACAATCTCTGGAAGGATAAAAAAACACATAAGATGGTGTTTCTAAATCTGCCTTCTAAGTTAAAAGTTTAAGCTATGCTTAGGAGATGCATTTATTGCAATGCTGCAGATTTTGTGGTCCATCTTAAAGCAGAACTTTTAACTTTTAACTTAAAAAAAATACATGGTTCAAATCTGCTTTGTAGTGATTTAACATAGAAAGGTGCCGATTTGGTAATAATGATAGCAAGGACCAGTACAATAAACATTATAGTTTTCACAAGACATGTACTGGTTATGTTTTACACATAATGTACAGCCTGATATTCATTTTTTATCTGTGTCTGAGGATAGTCTGGGACAAATGACTTCTAATGGTCCATGACAAAACCCCTCGAGTGTGGCCTTCCCCTGACAGCAGTGCAGCCGTGGGCTCTGCAGTCTGTAATTACATTTTTAATGGGACGGCCTTAAAAATTCTCAAAGTTTAGTACTTCTACTTTTTCCTGAAGGGAGGACCCGTCATACATTCTTTATCACTGATTTTACAAGAACATTTGACGTGAGCCCCGCATCCAGAGCATGAACAAAGGAAAATGGCATCGTTTGATCCTTGAATTGTCACATTTTGAGAAATTTGAATTGTGGAACACTTCCAAACCCTGACGCCGCAGCAGACTCCTCTGACGCAGCCAACTCCCATGAAAACAAACTCAGCCAGGGTGCACAGCTTCCCGCGTTGCACGCTCGTGCATGCACGCTCTAAAGCGGCTGTTGACAGCAGGATAATAACAAAACTCATGCTTAAGTAATAATTTTTTACCCAACAAGATTTTTTTTTTTTTTTTACCATTTAATTGCTGTAAACTGCTTCATGGTGCTTTCATTGGGGTTGTAGTGCCTTGCAAAAGTATTTAAATCCTTTGAACTTTTTCACATTTTGTTACATTACAACCATAAGCTTCATTTCGTTTTATTTTGATTTTATGTGAAGTAGTGCACAGTTCTGAAGTGGAGGGAAAAATGTACATGGTTTGAATTTTACTTACAAAACAAATCTGAAAAGTGTGGTGTGCATTTGCACTGAGACCCTCTCCATGTCTGAATATTCATTTTCAGGTCTTGTCCCAGATTTTAAGTTCACTCTAGGTCTGGACTTTGGCTAGTCCAACTGAAGAGGCTTTGAGCTGCACAGTTCCATTGTAGCTCCTTTGTGGAGATAATTACACATTTTACACGGCACCTTCTTCCCTTGTCTGCTGCTACAACACTTAGTTCTCTATCTGACCTTTTAGTATCATGGACATCTGTCAATCCAACAGGCTGAATATGTCCTTTAAAATAATTAATTTATGACACCTGGAATACAGTAGCCTACAACGATGGCATTGTAAACTGTCCTTTTGAACTGACTGATTGCATTGGATTTCATGTAGGATATGAGATTAATACAAATGTATGCCACACTTTTCAGATTTTTTGTAAAAGCTTTGAAAACCATGTATAATTTACCTTTCACTTTAAAAATACAGACAGTTTTGTGCTGGTTGATAACTTATAGTACAATCAAATTAAAATACTTTGAGGTTCGTGGCTGTAACCCCCTTACACATTCAGTAGCTTTACTAAATGTGTTAAGGGCATGAATATTTTTGCAGGGTTGTGTAGATTTGAAAGAGAGGCTAATCGAGAAGACAAGCTGTGGTTGTTTTCTCCAGGCATTTGTTCTTTTTTTAATGTATTTTGCATCTGTATTAATTGCTACCCGGCTCTATATTTGACACTTGCTTTTTCTCTCACTTAAGTAAACCTTTTTATGACTTTTTTTTGTCCTTCACAGCTTACACTACAAAGCACCAAGTCAAGGGTGGCCTTTTTTGAAGAACTTTAAACATTCTGTAAACGTGAGAAACTTCTCGATGCTACATTCCCGACTGCACTACAAACTCCTTACTGCTGGAAACAAAACCTGCCAACAGCCAGAAAAATATCTACTGCTTTCAATTCATCACCTCTAAGAAAAATGCATATAGAAACGAGCTGGGTGTGTGTGTGTGTTTACAATAAGACTGAGTGTAAGACATTTTTTAGAGATATTTTGAAAGAATTTGCATGTTGAATTTATTAAAGTCAAATAATATAGTCTGTCTATGCTACAGGAGAAGCTGTACTGCTCCTTTTCCACTGTGAGACTAATGACATTGTGTTTTGGGAGTTTGGAATAGTTCATGTATAATTTCCAGTTGAAGTGACCTACATTATATGAGTGATGAACTATTTAGCAGTTCTGCAGGGAAATAAACCACTAACATTACCCGAACCAAACGCTTGATATCTAGATATGCTCTTCCATGTTGAGTATTCTTTGCTGAATCACTACATACTTGGTATATTATGTTTTGTTAAAATTTATCTTCATTTAAACTGAATATTTCAGCTTGAACGTTCAGGTCATTTCTCTGCCATCTTGAATGGAAAGAGCCATTTGTTAAATCTGTGGAGTTTATGATCTGTGGAGAATATTAAGCGTGTACTGAACACTGAAATCCCCATCGAATTTACAAGAAGGTCGCCGCCTCCCTTTCTGTTGTGAATGTGGATGAACTGTTACCTATGAGGCCTTATTAACCATGTTTACATTGTGAATACATGTTTCATCTCTCAGATTGGGGAGTCTTTACACAAAACTGAATAGGAGACACTAAGTACTGGAAGGTTCTCTGAATTTAAACTAAACTTCTAAGATGTTTTTGTGCAAAGAAAACCACTTTAATATTCATATATTTTGAATTAATGTGAACTTTGGAATTAATTTCTGCTCTCCCTCAGAAAGCAATTAACTTGGGGAAAATATAATGTGAAGAATTTTTATTTTTTTTTTAAATCTGATGTTAAAAGGGAAAATAAACAGTATTTAAAATGAAACTTTGTATACCTTTTTTGCTGCATATACATTTTTACTGAAAACCTAACAAGACCTTCTATGTTTTGCATGTAAAATAAATCAACATAATTACTTTTGTGTCCATTTTTTTTTTTTTTTTTTTACTTCCAAAACAGATCTTTATGTTGCTTTGGCAGATTCTGATGAATGCCAGCTATGACATTGTTGCTGCCAAGAGCCTCTTCCTCCCAGCCCAAACAAGACACCCAATTACTCCTATGAAATGAATCAAGTGTTACACAAGCAGCCTCCATCTTGTGTCGAATCACGTACCATGTTTGCCTGAGTGACAAGGTTTTTGTGCATGTGCTTGTGGATGCGTGGGTGTACGGAGTGTGTCACATGCACTGTGCATTGTGCCGCCGTCTGCGATGTTTCACACAAAATGTAAAATTCAACTTGTGGCTTTAGGTGCCCTCAGGCTGACGAGTGACAGTAGGTTTAAGAGGCTCCTCTGCTCCTCTGTCACCTTCGGCTTGAGCTGGAGAAAGGCTGCTCTCCACTGGCCTGTCACATTTCTGACAGAGTGGTGTCTTCAGGGATGAGCTCTGCAGAGAGGAGAGTGAATGGTGTGCAGGGCCATCAGGTAGAACTGGCAGATTCTTCTTCATTGCCCCTCACCACTTTTCTCTAAGCGAGATGGAAGGGGGATAGGATTGGGGTAAAAAGAAAAAAAAAATCCACATCTTTGTCATTCATCCACTCTCCAGGGATCATAGTTGGCATCACATCTTCACATGCTGTGGTGTACACACACATGCACACCCCTGCACACGCACCCATTGTGCAACAAACCTGAAATTTAGTGAATGTACTGCAACCTGGAAAAGGTTTCAAAAACAAAGCGCATGCAAAACTGTTTTATGTTTGGCTGTACAGACCTTAGAATGTGATTTGTTTGAGTAATATTTCTTGGTTGCCTAAAAATGAAGTTTTTTTTTTTTTTTTTTTGCCTTAACAGGGCAGTGTTGTTTATTATTCAGGCCACAATTTGATACTTTTAAATTGGTATCTATGTCTTTAAGAAGCTCTTTCCAACACTTTGCATCCAGTATGTCATGACAACAATGCCTTTCCAATTTGTCGTTTACAGCTGAACTTAGGAGCCTCAATGTGTGTTGACCTCAATGAGGTCAGCACACTCAGATCTACCAGATGTTTGCTAGTTGCTGCTGCCACTAGTCTGGAGGAGCTCTGGAGGGTGGAATCTCAGCTGGAGACTGCACGTATGTGGCGCTTTGTGTGACCAAATGTGTAGGTATGAATTTCTCAAATATACATGAAAGAATCAAAGCAACATTGAGTATGGTATTGTTGAGGGAATAACATTATAATATGATGCAAAGCTCAAAAAAGTCAATTTTACATACCACAGAGTTAACTTACAGTGATGCCGTTATATTTAAGTTTTGTGCAGTTTGGTTTTTCAACACTAGACGTTTATGCTTTTTATTACAATTCATAAAAATGGTTTCCAAAACCATTTCTGCAATAAATACAAACCTTTAGTCTTTATAAGTTAAGTCAATCTGTTACCTCTAAGATAGGCTCATTCAAATTATCTATAAGTGATTAAGGTGTAATGGTGTTACGACCCATCTAGGGGTGGCCGGATCATAACAGGAAGGATCCATCCTCTTCAGATCTCAAGCAGCCAACACACAAAGTTCAACATTTTATAATGTTATTTATTGTAAAAGGATGTATTTTTGATTGAGATGTTACAACAAATGGAGATGCCTTTAGAGTGAGCTAATGCCGAAAACAACAAACAAAAGGAAACTATCTAAATATTAACCAACTTACCTAATTGAAAGTAAATAAACCAAATGACAAAAACTTACCTCCCTACTTAAGAAAAACATGAGAAAACTAAGCAAACATAAACGGCAGCTCACTCCCACAAACTCCAGAACTTGTACAAGGTGTTACAGAAAGACAGTGTGGCCGGTTGAGATGAGCTGAGGATGGATGGTAGGAAGTCCGCGTCTGCAGCTTTTACATCCGGGAGGCCGCCAATTGGACATCTTCGTCGTCTTCTAGGAGCCAATCAGAGACAGGCACCTGCACAATTAAGTTGACAACGCCAGTCGTAACAAATGGGCTCAAGAGAGACAAAAGGGAGTCTACAAAAGAGAAATCGGTAGACTTAATATTCTCCTTTTTGGACGAGTTGACTTCAGTGAATCCATCACTTTAACAGCACATGTATACCTCTCCCAATAAAATGTTCCACACAGGCAGCAAAAAGCTTTTAATAGGTTTATGTATCTATTTCTTCACCATTATTCCTTTTATTTCTAAAAATATAATATTAATAAGATAACAATCACAGAATGTTATGACAGCTATGATAATCCCTGCCACACACTGATGCCCCTAAATGGAGCAAAGAAAGACAGTTTTTAAAAACTATAAATAGGCTAATTGATTGGGAGAAAAAACAACTGTGCTAAGCTCTAATACTGACAGAACTCCGCTACATGTCTCACAAGGTAAGCCTTTTATGAACACTGTCAGAGGTGTAGCCGAATAAGATCATTTAGAAAAATAAGCCCACGCACTACCCAGCAACTCATGTTCCTCCACTGTAGGGACCCCTGAAGATCAAGGATGAGCTATTGTGATCCCCTCCTCCATAGCTGTGTGATCATGCAGGTAGCTACAGAACAAAATCATCTTCCCTCCTGCTGATCTGTACTGTGTCAGCTGATCCAGAAGAAAGGGAGATTAGGTTTGATGTTACCTTTTAATTTAGAACTACAGGTGCATCTCAGTAAATAAGATATAGTGAATAATCCTCGAAAAGTTTTATTTCAGTACCTTAGTCCAAAAATCAAAGCTGGTATATTATATGGATTTATTGCACACAAACTGATACATTTCAAGTTTCTATTTCTGTTCATTTTGTTTATGTGTTACATTTCATGAAATACAAAATACACTTTCTCAGAAAATTACAATATATAATATAATCATTTAAAGATTTTTACTGCAGATATTTCAACCAGCTGAACAGTACACCAAATCACTCTGCAGTGTGTACAATAAATACTTTGTTTGGGCTCTTTTTGCATGAATCACTGCATTAATGTGGCATGACCTGGACATGATCAAGCAATACAAAGGGCTTAAAGAAGAGTTGGTTGTTTTAATAATGATTCAAGGCTGGCTAGGATGTGACAGTTGTAGCCCATGGACTGAGATATGTCTGTATGTTGTGGTTTATGAAGCCCTCCGTTCATTTGAAATTCATATCTCATGGATCTCCCCTAATCACTGGAATTGACTTTTCTTCACAATGCTCTCAAAACAGCAATTGTCCCTGTTGCCTGTGCGTATTTCTTTCTACCGCGCTTTTTCCCTCCACCTAGCTTTCCATTAATATGCTTGAATCCTTTCCTCTGTGAACTGACAGCCTTTAGCAATGATTTTTTTTGTTGTTTACCCTCCATGTCAAGGTTGTCTGTGACTGTCTTTTGGGTAACTGTCAAGTCGGCATTCTTTTCCCATGTTTGGGTGGGCTGCAATACAGCCATAATATTTCTGCATTAAAACGTGTGTATTATCAGTCCTATGTAATATTATAAAACTCAATTTTTATTCTAAAACTTAGTTTTGGTTTTGATTAACTTGTATGGCATAATCATCCAAATATATCATTCATTGTGATGAATAAATAAATTAGTTTTCACGTTTTGACGTGAGTAACTGAAATAAAGTATGTTTTTATAGATATTTCAATTTACAGAGATGTACCTGCATATCATGTCCCACTAAATATTTTAGTTTTATATTATAATATCTAACTTCCATGTAGAGATTATATTGAGTTGATTATTGCTTTTCAGGTCATTTATCACGAATAGTAGTAGGTGTTGCATTAATATTTATGTTGTGCCCCAACAACATCAACTTTTCCCCAAACTGTGAGCTGCCCAGCTTATCAGTCTTCAACTTTCCAGCTAAAGCATCTCTTTTCTATCCACTGTGTCCTCCCAAGACATTTTGAGCTCCACATACTGAACCATTCATTATGTGTTTTATCTTCACCAGCTACGGTGGAGCTTGCTATATCCCGGAGGGCTTATCGGCCGCTTTCTTAAATCTACCTCCATGTGTTAATCTCTTCCCACCAGTACCTTCTCTAAAGTAAGCTAGCTCAGAAAATGTTTTTTATTTTATTTTTTATGTATGACATTCTCGATAAATGGATACGTATATTCACATCTTGTGTTAGTTCAGAATTATTTTATTTTATTTACTTCTGGGTTGTGTGGATGGGGTGAGGTCTCACTTATCTACAGGCTGCTTAAGTTATTAGGAAAGGAGGCTTAAGTTAGGATTTCTTGGTTTGTTTTATATCACAAATCTTCTTTCAGCAGATATCCAGACTGTCTTCGCATTCAGTCGATCCAAAAACGGGTCTGCCTGAGGAGCAGCTTGCTTTTTTATGCTGCTCATGTATTTCCTAGCCGGGTTTTCCCAGAGGGAGTGTGCTACCTGAAAGATACTCTTTCTGTGACCTTTTCCTCTTTATGGCGTACCTACCTAACTATGTCCTTTTGCTTGCTGCTTACCCTTTGAATGACTCTTAAATTACTTAAAAATAGCTCCTAAATTTTAGTTATTTTCTTTAGAAAAAAAATCACTGTTACCAGAAAGGTTGCTGCACTTTATGAATGGGAAAAAAATGGTAAACTCTCTCTTGTTGACCTGTTTAAACCCAGATTTAATAGATAAAAGTGGAACATAAATACTCTGTTGTAAAACCCTCAATAATAATTGAGAGAAATTGCTAGCATTTCAATCTGTGGGGGAAAAAATCCTTTGTACTCAGCCACAATTTCTGCTGTGTTCACATATGGAATCATTTCTTGCACAGCTTGAAGATTGCAGTGAAGATGGCACACACCATTTTCTACTGTTATTAAATGTGAGGAAGTGGGAACTAATTATTGGTTATGGTCCTTGTCATGATTGTTCTGGGTTCAGATCTCGGCCACTTGCTGCATGTCTTCCTCTTCTCCCTCCACCTTATTTCCTGTCAAATTACCGTTCTGTAAAAGACAGCAATGCTAAATTAAGTCTTTAAAAGAAAGTTCACCAATATCTATTCCCGTTCACTATCTATAATAGTTCACCAAAATTAGCACAGACAAGAATTTTGAAAACTGCTAAAAGATTGAATTATATAGGCAACCTAAGTTATCTAGCGCTAAGTCGTGAGTTGGTTGTCCATCTTCTTCATTGAGCAAAAACAAGAAGGTACCTGGGTAATGGCCCGTCTTGTCAAATTACAGCATCGGTTGGTGCCACACATTGGGGTTCTGATGTGCTCAGACACAACATATTACAGAACTCCAGTCTTGGAAAGTTTATTAGAAGCATTGATGCTCCTGAATAAAAACAAAAGGAACTCTATGCACCATGCTGTAGAGAGCGGTGCCTATTTTTGGACAAAAATAATTGGGATGTATTTTTTTTTCAGACAGCCAACATGTATAAAAGTGTCCGTACGCCATCCTGGATGACAGAACTCCAACAACATGCTGCATTTCAAACCTTAATTTCACTGCAGCTTCTATCAGATTGATTGCTTGTTGCAACCAAACTGTAGGTAGAAATGACTGAGCTCTATAAGTGTGCAGAAAAGCTTCTGAAGCCAAAACTGCAAGAAAAAAAGTAATTTTGTTTCTTTCTTGCCAGAGTTTCAGAATGTCCTGTTTTTAGAAACCTCTTAATCACACCTTATTTTCATTCCTTTTTCCAAATTGTGCTTCCTGAGATCTTATTCCTAATTTCAAAGTAATTTGGAGAAACATGGGTCATTAAAGTTGAAGAAAACTCAAGAAATTTACCAATAGATTTCAAATAAAACAATCTGAGTGCTGTACCAAGAAGTTGAAAATGGGTCACCATTAGGTCTTTCAACAAGGTGATGATCCAAGTATATAGTCAAATCAACATACTAAATCATACTGAGCTAAGGGAAATGTATCATAAGAGATAATTTAACTCTAAGAGACTTAGAGAGCCCCTGAAAGAATGTGGGCAACTTAAAAGTTAGATTTCTCTTTATTTTTCAGTGGGATTACTGCAATAAATAATGAATTTATCTTATAGGGTTTCACACATCTTTACCTGGAGTACTGATGAATGTTTCTAGCACCGCATGTTTGGTATTATTAAATTCTTCCAGAGCACATTGTGTGGTGGTGGGGGATTAAACAACCTGGTAGCCTTCTTGTGCTGCTTCAGGTTACTGCTTTATGTGTGTCTGAGAGACATAAAATTGCTTAGAAAATCCTCTCTGGTCCTTCCAGCCAATTAGTATCTTCCTCCATTCTGAGATGCAGATGTCTCGGAGTGAAATACCTACGAAAAATTGCCATGATTGGGTTCATTATGTTGCCCGGAGTTAAACTGCATGGAAATGAATTTGGTATTTTAGGCTGAAATAAAATAATCATAATGAAATCTTTCCATTTTAAAGCATCCACTTGTTAGGCTCAAGAAGAGCTGCCGCCTGCCTGTTTTGATGCCGCTCTCAGTCGACTTCTTGTTTCGGTACCATGAATGCGTTTTCTTCTTGACCCTGACATAACAAAGAGCTTAGTTTTAATTGTCTCAGCAGATTATAAATTACAATAGGAATATCTGTGCTGGCCAATCTCATCATGATGTGAGTCAGTCGTCAGTAATGATTCACTGGTCTCCTCTTATTTGCTTTTATCTTTAACTTAAGGAGACAATGCTTTTCTCTCCGTGTTTTCTTCCTCACCACCGTCGTTTTGCTGGCTGTCGAGCATCTCGGAGATTATCAGTTCGATGAATCCAATAATGACTCTGATTAAACAATATGTGAGCTGTGAATTATTAATGACCGGGACATTATTTGTGAAAAGCTGTGCCTGAAGGGAGCAGGACTTATGCAAGAATTAATGAAATACTGACTCACACATCCTGAGCTGTGGTTTAATAAACCTTTTGTTTGAAAAGTATCTGTTATTTTCAGATTAATTCCTCTTTGTAATTCTGTAAACCTGCCTCTCTAATCCGCTCGTCTTTTTCAGGAAGAATTTGTCATTTCGTCACTAAAAATGAAAATGTCATGCACTGAGGTTGCTGGTGGTGTAACTTTGTTTTGTGAGGCTAAGGAATGCTTCTGGGAAAGTCTGAGATTTTTTTTTTTTTCAAACCCATTGTCAGTATGTAAAAAAAAGCTAAAGAAAGCTATGAATCCTTCCATTGTAGAGGAATAGTTTTAAAGCATAAAGTCGCAAGATTAATCACAAAGAAATGTTGCAGATGTGTTACAGGTGTGATTTATTTGTGCTTTTTCTTTTGTTCATTTTTCCTGTCTTTTCCTGTTTTCCTGATTTAGAGAACCATGCAAAAAAAGAAACGCGAGCCAAATTATCTGCTCTATCTTGAAAGTCATAAGAAGGTTAAACTGATCACAATTACATACACAGTCTAAATGAAGAGTTGTGCAGTCAACATTTCAGACTTTCAGTTTGATTTTTGACAATGAGAGGATTACAATATGTGAATAAGACCAGCTGTTTTGGGAAATAAAATATAATTCACATGAACAAAGACAACTGGAGAGAACAAAACACATGTTGGACAATATAATACTTGATATGCTCATTTGTGCTCAATGTTTCTTACCATTCCATCCAATTATCCTTTCACATTGCACATGTAAACAAATCATTTTACACTTAAGCATTGCATTCGGTTAATTTCTCTTGTTGGCTGAGTACACACACACAAGAGAACAAGATGATTCACTTTGTTTCCATTAACTGAGTTTATTATGGACAGTTAATTTCTACAATGTTAGAGTTCTGGACCTCTGTTCAAACCAACATAACAAATAACCTCATTCGGATGTTTATGATTTATTGGAGTCACATGAACACATTTTCCTCCAGTGGACCAAGAAAATGGCAAAAATTCCACAAAAAAAAGTTAACTCAAACTTTTAACAACAAAATAATACAGTTTATAAATAGCTGCTGTTCTTACAATCATTTAACCAGATGCTTAAGGTAGAAGTAGAAAAGGATAATGGAGTCTATCCTGGGCCCTGTAGATGCTGAGGGAATGCTTTTTGTTTTTTTCTTTCTAAAAAAGAACACTGACAAAATCCCTCTTCATGCTAAGTGTTGCACTTTTGTTGCACTTTTATTTAACTGTCTTGAATATAGTCTTAGTAATAAGCTTTTGAGTCACATACTTTGTTTTGCTCTGTACCATAAATGGATTTTAAAAAAATGCAAAAAGTTTTAAATGAGAAAATAATGAACACAAATGCAGTTTCCTCCTACATTAGTGTGATTTAATCAAATATGCAATTCCCTGGAGTTTTAGGAAACATAATAATGAGAGCAGATAAACTTTTTGCATATTTGAAACTATGTGATAGAGAAGACACTTTTAAAGTCTTACCATAGATGAAATAATGTGGTTTAAGTGTAATGAGAAAAATAAAAATCTGTAATGCTGTCCAACATTTCTGTGTGAAGTCAAAACAGACCAAACAACAAAGACTTTTTGAATCCAGGTCTTGATCTTTGGGGAATTTGGATGTCATATAGTGTTTGTGTGCTGGTGTGGATGGGGCTGGGCTGCCGTGGACTGATGTAGCAGCATTGTTCATTCATGTCCATGACTGAAGCTTTCACTCGCTTTCCCTCCAAGCTGCTTTTCTTCTAACATCCTGGTGGCAGCCCTCCCAGTATCTCTGGTTGAGCATCAGGGATTCACACACACTCACTTGGCAAAGGCTTCTTCTCTCTCTGACTCCTTCTCTGTTTCTTTAACAGCCCAAGAAACACAACTCAAAACACTGTCAAGTCTGGAAGTGCTTGTGCCTACGCCCTATTTTTAGGCTGGCAGTAAACCAGTGCATTTCAGTTCTCCTTTATGCCACCCCCCACCCGGTCTAAAATCTCAACTTGTGTGAAGAACATCTCTTTCTCCTCGCTCTTGTCAGCTCGGTCTGTCTGTGATTTTTTTTTTTCCCCCTTATTGCTGGACCACTTCTCTTTGCCTTTGCTCTCTCTCCAGTCACCGTGACAGACAATTAGACGAAACATCAAAAAAAAACTTCACACACTGTTATGTGACTCACTCTGACACAACCAAACATACACAACATTAAATCACCATGTTGTGAAACTGCCTGAGTCTGTCTGGAGCGGTATAATTAGAAGCTTTTCACAGCCATCGCTCGAATCAGCAGTTGCTGTCAGTCGACTTCTGGTTTTCTGTCATGGTCATGTCTTTGTCTGCTTGGTGAATCACATCGGCATTGCTTCCTTCTCTGCTCTCTCCAGGTTGTGGTTTGGTGACCTACTTGTTATTCAGAAAGTGTAACATTTTTCTGGCTTGTCACCTCTTTGCTTCCCACAGATATCATTGATTTGCATAGATGTCTGTTTGAAGTCACCAGCAAATCAGCACAAAGGACACATTATTCTGTGTGAGACTGCAGAAGTGATGATCTTTAAACCTTATAGGTCCTACATCGTGTTCTTTTCATGAGACGTACAGTGACAAAAAATAGTACTGAACACAACATTTTTTTCTGTAAATATATTTTGAGACTTTTGACACAAAATTTACAAGGTTTGGAAACACCACAAGTAATCCACCAGTTGTGTTTATTGTTCAGATGTGATTTCCATTCTTCTAAACAAATATTGAAAGCTCTCGCAGGCTTTCATTGAGTGGACCATTCCACCAGCATATACTTCATTTATAATTGGGATCATTAACGGTGTTTCCACCGATGTTTTTTTTTTTTTTATGTGTATTTTGATATATGTAAATATTTTTTATCATTTCTTTATTTATTTGAGTTTCATATTTACGTCTTGATTGAAGAAGATGACTTTGTATGCCTTTCTATGACCTGAACATGATTCTCGAGAGGGGCTTTTGGGTGGAAGCATTTTCAAGAGGGGATCATGCCCTCCCTATGGCCCCTCTTGGGGGCGCCACTGATCAAAGTAGCACAATCGATGCTACAAACACTGTTTTCTCAATTGACAAGGCAACTTGAGTCCAAAATACACTGTAGAAAAGCACTGCTTATGGCTGGCACACAATGTATGCACAGTTGCAAAGATTTTGGAAGCATCTGAGATAGAAAAAAAAGGCAGATGCATGGTGATGTCTATGTCACCGCTGCTGTTTTCCTCAATTTCATGCCCACTGAGCAGTGAAGCAGGTGCTCACAAGTCCACTCGCGGTTTTGATCCCATAATCCTCCTCTGCAGGTTTCTGTTTGTCTCATGGCCTCCAGGTGAGTGTCTAACATCCCTCCTGGAGATCTCACTTTCACTCCTCCGGGAGGGACATAAATATTCACCCTGAAAGAAAAAAATCTAAGCTGATAAACTGTTCATTTCATCTTTTCTAAAAAAAAAAAAAAGCAATTTGCATCAAATTTAATCTGTTATTGCTGTACAGGGAAAAATAGATTTGTGCTAAAGAAATTTGTGTCAACTAAGAAGTTATTGAGAACCTGTTAATGAATTTGTGTGCACCGATGTTGCTAGAATTTAGTAATTACAAGACTTATCTAAACTGATAATTTCTTTAACATCCATTAATTAGATTATGATGCACTGACATGAAAAGCAAGACAATAGCAAGACAATAATTGTATTAATTAGTCAGCTATATTAGCGTTTGAGGAATGAACAACTTTAGTAAATATGACCCGTCAAGATGTAACATTTAACCAATTTTATTTTCTCATTTGTTCATTGGCAGAAAGTCACTTATTAAGGCTTCAGTCGAAATAGCTTTTAGCTTTACAAAATAAAAGCCTGAAACCTAATTTATCCTTCTTAGTCCGCTCTACTGCCTGTACCCACTAAGGTCTGCTAGGACCTCTGTGGATCTCTGTTTGCAGCCCAGAGTGTTCCAGTTATTGCCCCACTAGGGACAATAATTATAATCATAATTAATAAAAATGCATTTTTAAAATAATTATTAGAAATTTGACATTTTGTTGTTTAGCCCTTACTTTCTTCAAAGTAACATGACCCTGAAAAAAATATTTGTAGCAATTGTTTTGACAAAAAGGTACACTGGGATAAAAACAATAGTATATTCAGGCAGTAAATACGTAATAAAATCCACAAAACTCATTCAGTTTTTTAAATAAATTACATTTTAAACAATAACTTGACATTTTATCCCAGTAAAATTTAACTGCGTCATTAATGGATTACAACTTTTGTTGAAGGAGTCTGTTTGTCCTCTGTAAATCACTTTATCTCACTGTTGGCTGACTGATAGAAAATAATTTCATTCTTCAAGTCTGAGAAAAAAAGATGAGAAAAGAAAAGAAGAAGAATGTATTAGTTCTATTTCTATTTGCCTCCCTGTGGTCTGCAGTGGTTTGCCAAAAGGGATAGTATTAGTTCACATTTTTTTAACACATCGGTGACTTTAATTGGGAGGCAGTTTCATCTGGGGGCTACCAATAAGGAGGACACACCTGATGGGGAACCGATGCATGCCTTGTTCTGCAGGGGTGATTTCATTGGGATTGTCCACAATCGGCTTTCCTGCCTCTTTCTATTACCCTCAGAAGTGGTACACAAATAAACAAGGTGAAATGAATGTGCAAAGCTAAGCAGACGGGGTGTTAGAGGGAGTTTCTGCCGTCCAATTTTCATGGTTGGGTGAACATTATTGTAACAGATCGTGTTTTTGTTTTTGACGTTTATTGAGGTGTGAGAAAGTTTTCTCTCTGGGGAGAAAAGTAGTGCTCACAACTTCAATGCAAAAACAACAAAAGAAAAAAGAAAAAAGGGGAAAAAAGTACAGAGTGCCCAGTTTTGAAGAAATACCTAAATTGGAAAATAACCAGAACTCCAAAAATATGTAAAGGTCTAATGTGGGCAAATGTGTTTCAGCTGCATGCCGTCATCAGCTTGTTTAGTGTTTTCTCTCTGCTAATAATGTCTGTTGATTTAAACAAAAAAATACACATTTGGTTTTCTATAAAAAAACAAACAACAAAACTAAGTCAATTACCAAATTTGAAACTACAAGCCAACAGTTATGCTCTTTAGTTCAGCACCAAGGCATTCCACATGAGTATAGGTTGACATGAATGTAGGATGAAAAAGAATGTACTGAAAGTGAAAAATAAATTTGTTTGTGTGTGGTTATGGACAAAATGTGCATTTTCCCACCCACCACAAACTTTTAAATGTTGCATATTTTAGGTGGGCATTTTCTTTGCAGCTGATAAGGTCAGTTGAAACAGATGCTCATCTTTACCAAAATGAAAACTTTTATGTTTTTTAAACAAAATTGTTGCCAAAAGCAGATGGGGAAAGGAATTTGATCATTCCATGAAACATTAATTAATGTTTAACCTCGATCAGCTCAAAACATTGCATAAACATTTTGACACATACAGCAGTCTAAATCTGTTCTCTTTCTTTCACCAGTCCACACAAAGCAAAACATCTGCATAAATCAACCCACTGTGGTCAGTAACCATACTGCAAATCATTACAAACTTTTGTTTTCACTAAAACAACAGCTGACACGGATGATGAAACCCCTTTCAGACATTTCCAGGAAATATCCCACTCACATCTATCATTGTAGTCGCTACCATCTGGGGGACTTTCATCTGTTCAGAAAGTGTTCCGGCTTCCACAAAACATGTATCTTCCTGCTCAAGCCTTTTCTCCTTTTCATGACTTTTTTTGGTGGAAAATGCCAACATGTCCTTCTCTGTCCTTCATATCTTTCTTATGAGATGTGGTTGGTTACAAAAACATGAGATTACTTTTTTTAAGGATTATGTGGATAAACAGCAAGAAGCAATTAAGTCAAATGGGAATTAAGATGTGTTTGTGTCTCTTTCACACTTCAGCTGCCGGTCTGTGTTCAGGAGCAAGTCTAATTAATCCTGCACAATTGTAATGAAGTCATAATATTGTAATTTTCATGCAAGACAATCTCTCACATATAAACTGCTATTACTCCTTATTTGTCTTCCTGTTGTGCTTAGTTTCAGTGCTCTTTTATTTAAATTGCATATAGTACATAAAAATATTTTATTTTTGTAAACTAATTACTGAACATTAGTCATTTATAATTAGTTTTTTTCGAATTTTAACATAGTTACGTTTCTTGTTCCTTTAACTTCAAAATTCTGCACAGTTTGTGTTGGTTTATCATTTGAGTTTCCACTAAAACAAACTGACGTTTGTCTTGAAAAAGTGGCAAAATTTAAGGAGCAAGAACACGTTTGCAAGACACTGCATAATGCTGCAGAAGACTACCTAAAATTCTTCAAGATCATTAAAAAACAATCATGTTGACAATGATTTTACGCAAAAAGATGTGCAGAGAAAGCAAAATGCTGCCATGTTAAACCACTGAAGTGAAGACATCAGAAGAGAAATGCAGCCCTCAGGCATATTTAGTTTTTGATTGGCTGCTGAAATGAGACAGAATGAGATGCATAGGAGTGCATCTGTTTCTTGTAAAGTATGCAGAACAACTCACAAATGTTGTTTGTTTAAGTCCTCACTAACCGTAAATTGCTCTCTGTGGTGTGAATGTGGATGGTTAATTATGTAAGTCATTGGTTTTATGTTTAAGTCCACCCTGAGGACAGCATGTGTCCTTGAAAGGATGATAACCGTCTCATAGCTTTACATCATCTTTTCTTTGTTGTTGCACATGTAGCAGATGGTTCAAATCAAGGAAAACAATAGCTTTTGACAAATGGACATTGCTGCTTGGACAATATGAAACAGACTATGTTTATTGTTTATTTTTTCAGCATAGCTTCAAAGGGACCTAATTTAAATGAAAGTAAGAAATTAAATCCTAAATATTGATATAATTTTAATATGAT
Source organism: Girardinus metallicus (assembly GCA_903067095.1). Classification (NCBI taxonomy): domain Eukaryota; kingdom Metazoa; phylum Chordata; class Actinopteri; order Cyprinodontiformes; family Poeciliidae; genus Girardinus; species Girardinus metallicus. The sequence continues at coordinate 122,429 of CAEGAE010066233.1, read as the reverse complement.
ATCCATTTAGATATTGATTTCTAAGATATGATGCCCAGGGCTATTTTCATTCACTGTAGAAAATGACACAAAATAGTGTTTCTTACAGTATGTTATAAAATCATATTGATTGTATTCTAGCATATAGCAATTAGAAATAATCCAAACTGACCTACATCAGGAACAAAAGTGTTATGACATTTTAACCCACTCTTACAGTTTGTATGTAAACTTCTTTTGCTATCTTTTAGGCAATAAAAGATATCTTTCTCTTTTCTGACATTTAGCAAATATGAGCAGTTTTGATAAACTCTTCTTAGGAGAAGCTTAGTGTGATTTAATCTCAAACCAGTGTGTGTGAACACTGTGTTTCAAGAATAGATTCTGGTGTTGCTGAAAGTCAATAAGGAAAATGGCTTATTACATTTCTCATAGTTATTCACACATATAAATTTACTATGACACCAATAATATCCAAGTCACTAGAGATTATTTATATCCTTGTGAAAATCCTACTCCCCCAGAACCAAGAATAATCTTGCAAAAGTGTCCCTAAGGATTACCAAGTAGTTCCAACTAGGCACCCTGTGGTTCTTTATATGTTTTTAATGACTTAAGTATTATTCCTCTTAAGACTTTTGGGAATGAAGGAATAGACCCCACATTAAAAAAACAATATCAGTGAGTTAGGCAATAATGTTTGTGTAACTTCATGAAAGAGGAGGGAATTCAACTTTTATTATGTTAGAATTGGAATAACAAATTTTAGATTGTTACATAACTGACTTTAACATCTAGGTCAGGAAAATCCAACTCCAGTCCTTGAGAGTTATTATCTTGCAGTTTTTAGATGCATCTTTTTTTCACGAACACAGGAGTTTATTTGACCCACATGCAGAATTGAAAACAGAATCAGAGTTAAAGTTAAAAGATTTATTAACAAAAACAAAAATTTGCAGGGGAAGTGAGCCTCTATATTGGATTTGAGTCTTGAGAGAGGGCAGAAGGGGCAAAAGCAGGCTTCCAGACAAAAAAACCCCTAAAAAATGTGCAACTAGGGCATCAAGGATTAAAAGGGCAGGATTCTCAAATTACTTCTAACCTTTACTCTGTCATGTAAAACTATAAATTTTTGGAAGTAAAATTTCAGACAGAAAGAAATATTTTTGCCCATCTTGACGTCTTCCTCAATAATATCACAAACAGCTATCATCCTTTTTGTTCCGCTTTCAAAACTCAATCCATACCAGAGCTTCAAAAGGACTATGGATTGTGTTTAGCAAAAAAAATGGGGAATAAAAAAGCACGATTCTTCTGAAATGTTGGCTCAAGGAAAGGGGTTGAGAGTTTATCACCCTACAGCCTAATCTATTCTTCTTCTCTTTTTTTCCACAGTGCTACCTCCTTTATCTTATAAGTATTGTTATGCCAGAGGGGCTTCTCGGGGGTGTAGGAACTCTCCTACAGGGTAAGCTGATTTTTAACTGGACTGCGTTGACGTTACATTGCAGCTCCACAGACAAAACTGTTTCCAGCTGAGGAACATGTCAAAAAAAAAAAAAAAACTGGATTATTTGGGCAAGAAGAATGCTATCGGATTCAGTCCATAAATGTGTCTGTGGATGTGACCAGAGCCATGTCTCCTATAAGAGAATGGAGCTGAAAGATGGAGAGAAGAGAGAAACAGAAGGTAGGTAAAACCTGAGAATACCCCATCCACCCTCAAGTGAAACCTCAGTGTGCTGAGCTGAATCTTAATGGACTCCACTGTCAGATACAGGGTTTCACCATCCAAGCCTCCACAAAGAAAGGAAACACGCACGCACACACACACATCACACACACACAATTTCACACAAAGGACTTAGTCAGGAGAGGGAAAATGCACCAGTGCAGATAAAGTAGATATATCCTTTCACAAATTTGTGTTTTTGTGCAAAAATAGTGTCAGGGAAAATGTGGCGATTGCAGTTTTATCAACCAATATTCAATTATCTGTCCTCAATATTACAACAAGCCTGCAGGTCTGGCTAGAACAGGCTACGGTTATTTTGCTCATCGGCTGATAGTGAAAATGGATTTTAAACGAATCTGATTGCATGTGCACTTTTGTTGGTGAGTTGGTGTGTGAATTGTCAGCAACCACAATCTTAAAATCATTTAAAAATGTTGCCTTGGGGAAAACTTTTTTTTACTGTTTATGAAAACACTGACACATATTCCTACTGCTTGACAGAAAAGTTAATAATTCATCCTAAATGTTCACAACTAGTTATTATATCTAATTTGGCAAACGACTGTGTCAGTTCATCATCCATTAGACTGTTTTTGTTTAAGAAATGCCAAATCTACTTTTCATGCTGTTAAACAAGTAATTTATCCCACATCTTTTATAACTAAACAATTTTTATATATTTAAAAATATACCAACATTATGCAAAGATTTCAATTAAAACAAAGCAAATGCTTCTCAAGGAATATATTCTAGTCTTCTTATAGATATTATTATATGTTTATTTTTCTTGACTTAGACCAATATCAAAGCTTGACATTTTAATCTGCTATTGCATCGCAGATTGAAGAATATTTATTCTTTCATACTAAGGTCTAGTATGGAAGGATAATAAACAAATACTATTTGTCGATACATATACCTACACTTAGAAAAATAAAAGTCGGTTAACTTGCCTGATTAGGAAATATATTTAGGTGATTTTAAGTATTTGCAATATTGATGTTTAGCTATCACACATTTCAAGATTTCCAACTGGTCTGATAAGTAATATTTATTAGTTTTTTAGACTGGCACAATATTTTTCTAATATTATTATAAATGACAAAATAACTTGACTCAAATTTGGTCTGGATTATGGCATTCAAAATTTTCTCTATAAAATATTTTCTGTGTTAGTGGTTGCACTAAGAGGCTCACCGTGTCCTCATTAGAACCAAAGCTAAGGAAGGTTTTAGTTTCTGTAAATAAGCCAGAAATTAGGAAAGCACCACTTCTCTCACTCTGAGATCGAGCGACATTCCTGCATACTGATAAATCTGTTGGCATTTTCTTTCTTGAGTGCTCAAATTCAGGAGACCCTGACACCATCGCACTGCAAATGCATTCATAAGTGCACATTTGCATAATGACATATTATGTTGTTTACAATAAGGAAACAACAATTAGACACAAGTTATGGAGCTAGGTAGCAGAGGTACATCTGTCACAAAGTTAGTGAATGTAATTTGTGTGTTTTATTATAGATAGTGATCGGTAGGCAAATAAACACTAAACTTGTCCTGTGCAAGTCAATCTGATGGAAGCAGTTCATAAAAGAATGAGCTGTCAAACTAAGTATTTTTAAATATGTCTGATGGTGTGTTTCATAACAAATAGTTTGACTCCAGAGCACACAGTAATTAGATAATATTTGTAAATGAAAAACAAAATTATGTATACAATCTACCTCACTTGCACATGCCATTTTCATTGTAAAATGGTTTTACTTATTATCAGTGCTGCTAATAACCAAAAAGCAAGCATGAGAGAGGTAAATATAAGTCATAGTTTATGAGTGTGTACAAATCAAGTGAAAAACCATGTTTGTGAAAACTCCAGGGGCTTCTCTGAGAGATAAACTCCGTTGAAATTCATGGACTGACCTGATGGTGATGTTTAATCATTAAATAATTCGTACTCCTGCCACAGATGGTCCATGTTTAAAGAAAAAGCCAAATTATGCAGTAGATGTGCAAAAACAAATGTGTATGGAGACCTCATTAATACAGACTGTCCAGACTACGCAGAAGTGAAGCTGTATGTCAGTCTGGTGCTGGTCCTTTTCAACTGGAGCTGAACATCTGTGCACACATACATTATGTCCACTGAGGACTGACCACACCACATCTCCCATTCTGCTGCTGGCTCTGCAGTATGGGCCGAAAATGAACGTTAGAAATGGTTGAGCTTCAGTCAGCAAACAGCTTCCAGTCTCCTTCCACCCCGTCTTCTCTCACCAGCTCAACAGACTGAACTTCTGTTTACATTCACTCAGGCAAATAAAGCTCTGTTAATGTTTATTGTTAAAAGTACTAAAACTTAAGTTGCTTGTTAAATATTTACTGTATATGATACAAATAACATCCATCAAATATCTTTTATTTATCATATAATTTTATTTTGATATGTCATTTAAATATTTTTATTATTTATAAATCATAAATAATTGAATGTAAAAATCCTGAATTAAAGTTCAGATCTATTATAATATAAAAATGTGATTTTAGTAGCATATTATTATTTCCTACTTCATAGTCCTGCGTTGCAACACATTGTGAGTGTATCTGTCACTCTCTTCCATTAACAATGTTAATCAAATATTAAGATAAAACATAATGATAGGTTAAATTAATTAATCACAAGAAATATGAACTTATTCAATAAAGTATGATTTCATGTATTTACTTAATACATTGTTGGCATATTTATATAAATATAGTTTTCTTTTTTTTTTTCTTTTGAAATCATCACATAAATAGTTGACAAGTTATTTACATATTTAATTGTGGCACTTTAGGTTCTTTATAAGATTCATGGTGTGTTGCAGTAGTGAGAGAGAATAACCATTATGCTGCTGTTTTAAGTGGTCATGTGCTTTAATTTACACACAAGCGGACTCAGAGCTCATCTCCAATAGAAAGTGCCGATCTCCTTATTTTAATTTGCTGTAAACTTTCCCTCTTCACTTTTACTGACATAAAAAATTAATAAGCGCCAGTTCTGCATGTGCTCTCCTAGTGGCCAAACGGCACCTTGGCATGCCAAATTGAGATCAGTTAAGAATTGAAAATGGCAGCACAAGAGTCACTTCAACAGTGCTACCCGAGCCAGCAGTGACTGTCAAATGCTGTCCAGAAAGTGATTGTTGATTTTGGAAAGTTCCCACTGGAACAGCTGTGCAGTCATAATGAGTTTGGAAAAGGTGTCTGTTTCACTTGCCTGGCTGAATGTGGATACAACCCAGATGGTAAATTGCATGGTGAAAGAAAATAAGTTGAGTTAATATAATAAAGATTTATCTCTAAGGCTGAACACATGGTGAGAAAACCTGAGAAGATAATATGAAGGAAGACACAATGTCTGGTCTCAGGAGAATGGTAGAGTGGTATGGTGGCTGTATCTCCATGGGTCAGGTTGGTTCTGCACCAATGTTGTCTAAAGCCTGAAGCAAAGCTTTAATGTGATAAACCTTTAGATCTGACATTAAGTTTCATATTAGATACTTTATACACGTTGTTCACTATAATTACTTCATTTTGCCAATGTGTTGTGTATAAGTCTGATACCTGCTGTAAAAATGCAGGTATCAGATTGATTTAGAACATTTTGAGGTTTTTTTATTATTATTATTTAAAATCTTGATGATATAACTTGTGAGACGAGGACGTGGCTGCCTTTACAAATGACTTAATATTTTGCATGTCTGGATATTCATAGCAGATTTACAAAACAGACAGTTTGCTAGACATGCTTTATGGATTCTAATTAAATTCATATTAGTAAACGTTTGATTGTTCTTTCATTATGAAGGCATCCATAATAAGAAGAATGAGAAAATGTTCTTTTGTTCATCACAGTTACAACTGGTAGTCTGTCCTGCATATTTAGGATTTTTGACTGTTGCTGAAATTGCTCTCCTTATTTTCTGTTCAATTCCTTAAATTGAACAGAAAATAAATGTGACTGCCACTGTAAAAATCCTCCGCTTACATGAGATTTAAACTTTTTAGAAGATTTTAGTCTTTGGCTTTCTGTATCTCATCTTCTGCAAGAAATAAACATGCCTTTGCGTCAACAACATTCTCATCACCACTGAAGTCATACCACATCAAAGCTCTTCAGCTGTGTGTCATTCACTTCCGTGCAAAGGCTTCATTTACTTGATGATAGCCATGAGTGATGTTGTATAGATTTGCGGTATCTGTCTCAGCTGGGCCCTCGCCTCAGGCTGTGTCTGACAGGGTGGCCCCCATTCAGAAACTGACACCAACACTGAAACACTGAGTGCAAAGCGAAAACGCAACAATCAAAACCACTTAAGCGTGATCAGTTTGGCTCATCTTTATGTAACCTCAGCTGTCAGAAGAATTAACAGATGGTGAAGCAGCGTGGCTGCAGGACGAAGGTCTATAAATGCTGTTGAAATGCATATTTCCAACAGTTGCATAACTATTACAATGCCCTGTAAAACTTTTCATATCTCTTTGAACTCCTTCACATTTCGTCTCATAACAGCCACAAACCTCAATGCATTTTACAGAAATTATAGGTGGTAGACATACATAAAGTCCATACATACAAATATTTTTCATAAATAGAAATACTAGTGAATATCTCTACCAGCTTTGAGCATAAAGATTTTAATTGTTGCCCATTCGTCTTTGAAAATGTAGCTCAGTTAGTCTGGATTCAAGTCTTGCCACATGTTCTCATTTGGTTTTTGGTTTGGAATGTGACAGCCCCAATCTCAAATCCTTTGCTGCATAAAACAGACATTCTGCATTAAGCTCCATCCTTCTTCCCTTCTGCTCTGACCAGCTCCTAGATCAGTTCTGATAAAAAAAAGTATTTCCAAAACTTAATTCTTCTGTCACCAGGTTTGATTTTACTGATTTGGATGAAAACCAAAAAGTTAAACTTTAGACTCATTTACAGAGTAAATTCTTTCACATTTGTCATGTCATCACTTGTGATATCTATGCAAGTTTGTGGCTTTAATATTAACACTACCTGAATGTTAAGAGTATATGAATCTCTCCTCCAGTGTCTCTCAGGAGTCATTTTCTCCCTTTGCTCTTTCTGTCTTGGGTCACCTGCTTCTACCAACACCTCAGGCCTGTGTGCTGAAGTGAGTCTCTCTTTAAAAAGTCTTGAGAAATTATTTTATGTCAATATATATCTATTCTTCTTAGCATACAGCTGAAGAAAGGATTTGATATGTCCAGCATTTCAGTAACACAGGCTTCATAGATGCTTATCACCACTTCATTGCTTATCATTAACAATCTGTCTTTTTATAGAAACCTAAAGCTTCAGATGTGCCTTCTGAATGTTTTGCATCTTATCTGTTAGCTTCCCTAAATGCAGAAAGAATCCCTAATCTCAGCTGTGGAATGTAGAGAATTTCTTATTTGCTTCTTGACACTAATTCTTCTTCCTAATTCTTCTTGTGTGTCTTCTTCCCACAAGACACACAGTTTGATATTTCCTGACAGGCAGAAATGCATTAGCCTCTGTCTATCCAGCTGCCATGTGGCATCAATGCAGGCAGACAGAGGCAAGGGAAGGCACAGATGGATCAAGACCACCTCGGAAACTCCCTTTTGTCATTTTCCTGTAAAGCTCTCACTGACAGCCTGAGTCATCACTGTCGGGAAGGCAAATAACAACAGGGATGCGCAGAAATCATTAGGAATGCAGACAGACAGCACAATATGATATTATACGGGAGGTGACCCTGTCTGGTGTATAGCAGTCATATATTTATTTGATCCTGGATGGTTTATGGTTCATCTTTCTGTAGCCAATCAGATTTTAACAGTCAGCACTACTCGGTCTTTGTGGTCTGCTGGTTACAGCAAAGCTGAGTTGTTATGAAGCTTTGGTAACAGCAGAGCAAGGAGGTAACGACTGTTCACTTATTTGCTTACTTATAATAGTCAGCAATTGTAAGTTCCTCCAAAACCATTACTACTGTGTAAAATGTTTACTTAATGAAACCACATATTTTGTAATGAGAAATGGGTTGTAAAATTATTATCAAGGAAGATTGTTTGTTTTTGTGCAGCTTGTATTTCAGAATTGAATTTTTTTGTTTTGTTATTTCTCTTGCTGGCAATGCTTCTGTTTTTTTCTTCTCACCATAAACTATGGATCAGATTCATAAAAATATTCCATACACACATTGTCAACTGTTTTCCCTTCCAATTTCCATCAAACAATTTGCTCTCACCCATTTAAACCACAGTACAGTGCTTTATTTTTAAATATATTTGCTGCACTTTGAATACAATATGGTTAGATTGCATAAAATTGCTGTTAAAATGGTTGTAAAAGCAGGTAAAAAAAATGCCCCTCTGACAGGTATAATTAAAGAAATCATTGTGGTGCAGAGCTGCAGTTCAGTACCAAAATGCTGTATTTGGAACAACCAAAACTATCAAGGTAAGAAATGAGAAAAACTGATTTAAACAATATCTTCTGCTCATATAGAGCTATAACCACACTTCTCTAATCTTTTGACATGACCACGATGTGTAATAGGTGCATATTAGTGCAAGCAAACATTTAAAACATGTTTTCCTGCTGTGTGAGATCAGGACAGTTCAATGTTTAAAAACTGAGTCAGAATTCCTATATTCCTAGAAAAAAAATGTATGAAAAATGTAACATTTTTGAAATTTTTTTAAAAATTCCTTTAAATAATGTTTCAACTTGAATTAAGGGACATATTATGTTTTCTAAAATTCAACACGGGCTATCTACTATTCAGCACAGGGATTAACAAGGCATTTCATGCACATGAGACATCACAGTGCCACTCATACCATATAATTTACCAATTTACTCTGGAAACAGTCAAAAGAATCCAAAAAGCCTGAACAGGTTTGATACTGAATACTGAATTAATGTTTAACTAGAACTCTAGTTAAGCATTAAACAACTGAACTGAATTGTTTGTTCATTGATCATGTTTTCATGATGTTTGAACTTTTTTTGAACTTTGAATTTCTTAAAATATTCAACACATGTCCCTTACTGACAGTTTGGATGTAAATTGACCATTTAAAATTGACCATGAAAATGCAATTCCCCAAGTGCACACTGAGATTGCATTAACATCACAATGCAGTTCTGAACGACTGCAGAACATTCAGAAAGGCCGAATGTGCCACATTATTCAAAGTGTTACTATCCAACACAGCTTGAGTGGAGAGCGGGCAGTCAATACGGAGTAACACCGAGTCCATCTGTGTCGATACTTGGCTGTGAACACACTGAGTCATAGTGTCACAGTGAAATGGATTCTTTCACAATAGGGACGTATCGACCACAGGCTGTTACCAGGACAAAATGCTCTTCTGAGGGAAAACCTGGTTTGGGGTAGACTGTTTGACACATAGGCTTCTTCGAATCACTATTTTATACGAGGCCTTGGCAGCTTCAGGATGCTTAAAAGAATCACTGAAGACTGAGTAGTAATTGTGGTACTTTACTGTTACTGTTCCTGTCATACTTGCTGGTACTGATTTTTAAACTGATAAATTGCCAGTATTCTGAAAATAATTATAATACTTGTGTTGTGAGGCTGCTTTTCTTCTTTAAGACCTGGATCTTGCCACAAAATTTACACAAAGGCACGATTGTTGTATGCTGCTAGACTGCAGGAAGGATAAGTTTACAGAGACATATAAAAGCAAAAGCTCTGTCTTTAAATTTCACTTCAATAAAATTTCTAACTTGTCATTTTGACAAGGCAGATAGTTTCTCACACTGAGCAGGAGTCTGCCGGATGATTCTTCCTGTGAAAGGGGAGTTCTCCTCTCATTCACAGTATGAAGAATTGCTGCAAAGGTAACTCAGAAATTCTGGATTTAGCGGAGAGTTCTAGATGCAGCATCAATCGATCCTACTTTGATTTAATCTCATGACCTTTTAGCTATGAGACAACTATAATAACAACTAATCCAGGCTGTCCAGAAAGTTTACCATGATATAACAAACATGAAGCAGACATCAGATTAGTGTAGTATTTGTGTATATGAGAACTTACTCAGTTGTTATTTTTCACTAATAAATGTGAGAATTTAACTGCCATAATTATTACAGGCTCTTCTTTACCTGCATCATAGCAGCTGAAAATTGTAAATTTAAGGAAAGTGATAGAAGAGGACAAAAAATGGGAAACCATGGAAGGATGTGGAGCATTTCTTTTTTAATTTGCATATGTTACAACAGTGTAAGAATCCCCTCTACAGAGTCACTGTAACCTTTTATCAGCTCTCACAGACCTGACTGAAAGGACTGTTTTCTCATTGGATCGCAGTTTCAGAGGAAGTGTTTCCCCAAACACTTTCTCCATCTTGAGTATTACTTACATTGTGCTAAAGGGTTTATCGTGAGCTTTGCATACACATACACACACATGGACACACTCATCTAAAAAAACTGCTAGGAACTGCACGTCCCTAGAGGAGACTGTGAATAACCAATTTTTCCCAGGGAGAAGTTTGAATTTTTACCCATTTCCATATAGAGAGGGGCCTTCAGGAATTGATTCAATGGCTGACTGACACTTGCAACACTTTGGAAGAAATGTTAGATTTGTAAGTCTGGTTGATCAGTTGAACTTGTACCATGTGATCTACATGTTTTATTTCATGTTAAATCATCACCAATCGATACAGAAAATCCTAAAACTAAAGTAAAAATAGTAATAATTATTAAACATTCAGATTAAAACTTCTTATATAAACTGTAAGTCTAGACAATTTTGGTTGTATTTTTTACATTTTTACTCAGAATGAGGAAATACCAGACATATTAAAAATTCAAAAACACAAAAATGAAAATATTAACCATAAAAAAAATATCAAAATGTAATTATATTTAATCGATCATATTTACACAAGTAAAGGTAAATGAAAATGGTAGCAATGTTACTTTCATTGTATTACAAAAAATAATGAAATTTGAAAAAATAAATTGAATGCTATGGTTAAAGACATAAGTTTGGAAGTTGAAAATATTAGGTTTTAGTTAGCTTTTAAACACAGCACTCTCAGAACTCCAGAAGACTTGAAGTGTCTGAATAATCTTTACAAAAAAATCTATTTGGAGGAAACTATTGTATGACCAAACTGTTGGTACAGATCCAAAATGATTATGAACACAAATGTGAGATAGTTTGTTGCCAAAGTACAAACTGTTTTACATTCAAATGCTGAAGAATTCTTTAAACAATCAAAATGACTCAGGATTAGAACAAATAATTTGTGATATTCTTGAACTACTATAATTTATCTCGTTTTAAATAATCTCTCAGTTATGTCGTTTTGGGTCTTACATATATCAGACACGAACCGTCAGGAGAGTTTGATGCTGACCCACTTCTGTATCAACAAGACAGGAAGATATTAGTTCTAAACCTGATGTTACATTCCATCTTTAGAATTGTAATTCTCCAGGTAGCAAAGTGTCTGACAGCTGATTACTGCAGGTAAGGTACTGACTGTCCATAAACACTTGACATGACCTAATTTCAGAAAAACTAGCACATAAAGAAAATGTCACTTTAAAGATTTTGTTTGGGACATTTTAGCCTCATGGAAAAACGTAAGCAAAAAAAAAAGAAAGAAAACGGAAGAAGGCAGTTTCACCGGTGTCATAGTTATCTAATCAGATCTCATTATACTCTAACTGAAGTTGGAGTTTGCTTAACTTTTTTCAAAAGGCTAAATTCCCCGGTGGTTTTGCTTTCCTGCTGCCTTCAGTGCTGTCTTTCATTTCTGGGTCATGAGAGGGAAAACAGACTTGGGCATGTTTGATGTGTGGAGACAGTTCCTGCAGAAAAAGGTGTGTAAACACTCTGCAAGCTCACGCAGGAGGTAAACATGACGAGGCTTTTCTTACCCCAGTTCTCTCAACTTTGATGTTTGGGAGATGACATTAACATTCTAGAGGGAGAGTCAGCTTCGTGATGTGTTTTTCAGATATTCCATAACCTTGGAGCTGGAGGTGGAGAAGTCTACACAGAATTTTGAGACCTAAGCACTTCTCACATGCTGCTGCTATGATCTCTCTAAATTTTTTTTTGCATGGTCAGCCTAACATTAAAGCATTTAAAAGACGAGGTTTCCTGTGACTGTTCACCGTTATTACACCAGGAGTGGTCTCAGTGGAGTGCTGGAAAGGTTTAACAAGCTTCCACATGATTTAAAATGTGACTTACACTGGTTCGTAATGGTACATTAAGCTTCATAAAGTGACAGGGGAGGAGCTCTGCATTCACTCGCATCACAGGAAATCTTGTTTAAATGAGAGGAGGCCTGACTGATTAAAAGAAAGCATAACACTTTCTTTGCCTGTAAATGTGCTTGCGTGGCATTATTACGATAAAAATTTGGTATTTTGTTTTGAAGTTTAGCAACATGCAAAAGCCTGATATGGTATCTGAACCTTATAAAGTTGAGTTTGTTAAGCTGTAACAATGTGGATCTTGCACTTCACAACATCAGTATGCGTTATTGTCATTATAGAGAACTCTTTATGCAAAGATTTTAATCTTGGTAAATCAAATAAAGGATGATTTCTCATTTCTATGGGATTCAAAAACCAAAAACCTTTTAGGAAACTTGCGTTCCATCATCAACTGAGCTTTAAACCTAAAACTGATTATTTTGAGATAAATAATTAATAATAAATAGTTAAAAAAATTGAGATAATTAGCTGATTCATTAAAGCTAACTGTTCAATAAACTGACTGCTGAAATGGACTCCTGAATATAAGTTATGAGGTCAAATTAATTACTCAAGCCTTTGCAAATCTTCAGAAATTCACTTGATTTGATTCACTGAAAAACTGCATCCTGATATATGTTGTATTTACAAAGGGAGTATTTATTTACAAGGTGCACAAGAGTAAAGCATGTATCAACTGAGATTGTGCACGAGAAAAATATTTGACTCTTTACAGTTTACCTCTGTTTTTGCTTTTTATCAACATTTTAGTTCATCAAGTTAACACCGACAAACACATTTTAAAACTAATGTGTGAAAAATATAATTGCCCCCAAAGCCAAAATTCAATACATTTGAGTTAAAAACAGACAAGATCTAAAACACATAACTTCCTTGTGTGCCATATTAGAAAATTAAGCATTTAGATAAATGCCCAAGACCTTTACTATAGGTCACAATTCAAAAGGTAATTCTACTAAATGCAATGCATGTAAACCTCTGCCTTTCACAAAAGTTTAAAAAAATTCTATAAAAAGTCTCTCACTCGTAATTGTGGTATTTGGCAATCATAAATAATTTTGGTAATCATACTTGACCTAAATCAGTGAAGGTATTATCTTATTTAATATCAGAGAGTGGAGAGAAATGTTTCTGTCTTTCTATACAATGCATCTAAATATTTGACCCAAACTCTAGTATAAGTTCACTTTGTCAGGCAGAGATGATTTGCCCTTTTTTTCCTCCCCACTGAGTCACAGTGCTCTCTTTCTTTCTTTTGAAACAGCACTTGGGATATCTAAGTCTCACGCTTAAAAAGGCTTGGATGATTTTTATTCAGAAGATCAAGAGCAATTTACTACAGAAAGGACACAGCCTGCTCCTATTGCCACAAGGGGTTGCTGTTTTGTGTCTTCCACAAATATAAAGGTTGTCCTTGTTTTCAAAGCCAATATTTTCCTCCTACTCTTCCTCACAGCAGAAATCCCCTAAAATAGAAAGAAAAAAGAAAAAAATCTCTTCAAACAGACACAAGAGTGTTTGAAAACCACTGATACGATCATGCTTATGGCGAGATACGCCAAAGTAAGGAAAATAGGACGTATCATGTAGGTAAATGCAAGCCAAAACACCTGGGGAATACATGTTTGGGCCTTGAGTGCAGCTTATGTTGATCCTGCAGCATCATTCAGAAGAAGCATACGTCCATTGACATGTACCTATTTCCAAGAAGCAAAAGTCCTGTTTATACAGAAAGACTTACAAGTAGCACCAGACATCATGTTTGGTAGAGGCCCAATCAGAAATAAGTGATTGAAGTTTTATGAATGGGATGTGTGGACGTGCAATGAGATGGTCCTCCTGCAGTTTCAGAATTTGAAAACACATCACCTAATAACATTATCCTCTATGGGGAGAAATCTGGAATGACTACATCAGTCTCCTCTGTTTCCTCCAAACAGAGGAATAGCTTTTACCTTCATTTATCCAGTCTGGTTTCCAGCTCTCTGGCTCCATTTTTATAATCCTGGAACAGCTCAATGGATTTGTAGTATGGGCCATTATTCACTCTAGTATTTTTTTATGTTGGTCATAAGCCAAGAGCCAGTCAGAACGCAGATTGATTTTGGTACAGGGACAGCGTCATAACAAACCTTTACTTTAAACACTACCTTACTTTTAATTTAAAGAAATAGAAATCGAGAATTAAAAAAAAAATCTATACAACTAGGTTTTATAAGTGTGTGCTGGGTTTTTGAAATGTGATAAAGCGTGCAAATAACTTTCCTCGTGAAATACGTGTTATCTCTTTTTTATTCTTTTGTTTATTCAGTAACCAGCTTCAATATCCAAAACGTAAAGTGAAAATGGGCCTCATTATTCCTTAGTTTGCCAATTTGAACTACAGACCTCAAGAACTACAAATTGAGAAAATAAATAATGGTGAAATGATGCTGTATAATAATGTAAATGTGTGGGATGGGCAATGACTTTAGATCACTGTGGAGCTGTAGTAGTTAGCACAAACAGACTTTGATCAAAAACAGGCAATTTTCTGTGTTATCATAATTTTTCCATCATTTCTTAATAATTTCTACTAGAAACTTATAAGGCTGTATCTCTTTCTTTCTTTTGTTCACCAATATTGGACCGCTTGCCACTAACGACTTTGTTTTAATTAGTTGACATCCCACATTGTTTTTCTGCCACATTGAGGTTTTATTTTATGGCCATTAGAACACAAAGTGTTTGTCCTAAAAAAAGACAAAAAAAGACAATTTACTGGATGATTATTGATGACTGCAAACTCACATATTTCCCCAAACTTTTACTTATTTTGTGCTTCAATTACCAATAAATTGTTGAGAGCTTGTTCAAAAAACTTTACATTGCTGACTTAATGAGGAAAATATTGGACTTTTGAGCACAGAGTTAATTTTTTTGGATTCATCACATTCGGATGGGAAGGATGGATCCGTGCAGTTCATTTCTCAGTCATTTCATGCACTTTCCTAATATTTATATCCATATTGACTGACTTAGATTTGGACTTTATGCCACATTTGAGCTATCAGTCCTTACTGGACATTATTTAATTTCCTTCAATGGCATCATTGGTGGAACGGAAATATAATCCTCAGTCCTAAATATGGAAGCTTTAATACTTTATATATGAAATGTCCTGAAAGGTATCTTGGGTCATTAACTGAAGGAAAACTATGACCAATCTTAGCTTTAAGACAGATCTGCTGGCTTTGCTTTATGGACTTGGCAGGAAGATTGTTCCTAGCATGTCAGAAAACTTGTTATAATTCTTCTGTGAATTTCCATTGTTGCTTTATGTAATCCCAGACAGATTTTATTGTGAGATCAAGGCTCAGTGGGAATCACACCATCTGTTGCAGGACTGCTTGTTCTTGTAACTCAAGATGATTTTTTGTAATTCTGCTTTGTGTTCTGGGTAATTGTCACAAAAGCAGAATAAATTTGGAACAGATCAGATGGCCCGCTGATGGTTTTCATTATTTAGTTGAATCCAGAGCCAACTAAATGTATCCCTATTTCCCCATATGGTTTATATTTTTGTCCATCTGCAATTTATAAAAACCTAAAAAGAGTGTCAGTACTTCCGCTCAAAGTATAATTCTACAGAAGGTCACATACACCCAAAGCCCATTTCTGGAATTTGAAAAACACTGGCCTATTCGAGGTAATCGTTACACATTTCCAGTGACAAAAGCCTCCCATGATGCCCGGGAGTCTAAAAACTGTGGTTATTGAACTTGAAATTGGTCTGACCTTCAGAGTTTTCTCCTGTTGATAGGAGAAAAGAGAAGTGCCGATACAAGGTTTGTTGGAACTCGCTATACAGCTCTATCAATGTGAAGTGCATTTTGTATTTTCAAATATGTTTTAAAACCACCCGATGGTGGAACGTTTTTGAATAGTTAATTGATGTAAGTTTTTAAAAATGACATTATTTGTTTGATTTATCTCCCTCTTTGCCTGCTGTTGTTAATGATAATGAATATCTTTTTTCTATTATTTTATTTTTTTATTAGTATTTGAGTATTCTGACTATTTAGTACATCAGTTGTTAATTTAAAAAAAATAGTTACATGTTTTAGCCTGGAAACATATGATGGTGAAGCCAAGTGGTGAGTTAAAATGAACTTTAATTACAATAAAACGTAGATTGTGGGACTTAATGCTAATTGACTTGTCGCTCTAAAAAATTATGTTTAAACATAGCAGTTATACAAATGAGGTCTGAAACTACAAAATGCCATTGATTCTTATTAATTATTTGCCTAGCACTGCAACATATCTTTGAGGTCTATTTTTTCTGTGTAAACCAAAAAGAAAGAAATAATAATAAAAAAAAATAAATCAATCACTTGGATCAGTTTCAGATTTATTGGCATCCACATGGATGCCAATAAATCTATTTACTATTTGGATTTGAATCATGTCTGAAACTTTTAGAAAAACAAATCATCCCTAACCTTCTATGAGCCCTGATCTAAATCCTATCGAACATCTTTGGATGGGACAGAAACGTCCATCTAGAGAATACCCCCTTCAAACCTGAGACATCTGCAGCAGGTTGCCCATAAGTGGGCCAAAAACCTGTGGACAGGTGCAGAAGTGTCATTGAAAATGCAGAAATTGTTTGGTTGCAATCGTTACTGTTCTATGTTGTGAAATATAATATTAAGTTACAGATGCCATCATTTTTTTCCTGGCCTGTTTCATTAGGTACATTTTGTGTAATGATTCTGTTGAGCCACAATTCAAAAACGAAAGTTATTTTTCAGTAAATTTTGGTTTATTACCTTTTTACTTTTGTCAGTTTCAAGTTATTTCAATAATGATTGTGAGCTTTTCATTCATTAACAGATTTGTACAAACAATATGTGTATAATTCATCACCCAGAAAGAACATGCAAAACTGTGGCTAGCAACTAAAAGATAATTATAATAATTCAGAGCTATTGAAACCTTTGTCTCCACTGAAGGGTAAAAATAAGTTTGCAATTACCATTTTTGATGAAATGAAAATAAAAACTGTTGCATCACAATTGATACTTCTTTTCCAGAGATGCCTCTCATTTCCAATCAGAAATAAATTTCTTTACATTAAACTTGTGTGAATTATATATGTACAGCAGGCCTGGTCAGTTAAGAATTAGGACAGCAGCAGTTTTATGAACTACATGTCAGTATTAGGTAGTCTAATTATCTCTGAAATGTTGAAACACTACCGAGAAATTGTCATTAGGAAAATACAGCAACAGCTTGCAACCCCTGTCCAAAGGATAACTTTGGAAATGTATATTTTTAAAAAAATTTGAACCAGAATAGAGCTACAAATTAAGACTGGATTCATCAAATCAGAGTATGGAGAAAGAAGAGACTTCTTAAAACGTTTGCATCGAACTCCATTTGAAACTTTGCTGTGTAGGAGAAGATTTCAGCTCCAAATAATTGTCTCTGTACCGAAGGCACTTATCTGTCATCCATTCCGCCAGAAGCCAAAACGCTGTTCGGGGAATGCATTTCATGCACTGGAAAAAGCCATTAAAAATTCAAGTTGCTCTAATTTAAAAGTAACATTTTGTGGGGGGGGTTGAAAAACGAAGAAGTTTATTTTGAAAATGTTGCTTTGCATTGAAATTCAGAGAAACATTCAAATGAAGATGATCGGTTTTAAAGTTACAGGCGTTTTCTCCGTCCTTTCCCACAGTCACCTCAGGGCAGCAGTTCTGCGTCTTAATACGTTTATGACCAACATCTCTTCAACAAAGCATGACGTTGTTTTATTACAGTGAAGTATAAGAATTGCTAAACATTTGGTTAGTTATTTTATCTGAAATATGCCATGGGCATATAATAGTCGCAGAGGCAGTAGAATACAAAAGGAGAGAGGGAGCGCGCTACACAGGGGGAATACCTGCTCCCATAAAGTCTGTGTAAGTGGATCTATGCGTGTGTGTGCGTGTGTGTGGATCTGTTTGTGTACACATGAAGCCTGATGACGGTGTGAAGACCAGAAAAGGAGACTGACAGCATTTCTGTTTCCTGCTCGGAGCTTTATTCGACCTCTTTCAGCCCTGAACATCTGGATCGCAACGCGCCTTTGTGCCAGCGACCAATTAGGGAACGATAAATTAATTAATGCTTGTGAAGATCTGAACATGTGCCAAGCCGTCATCATTCCTAGTGTGCTGGAGAGACAGTTAAGTTAAAAACCCATTTTATTTATCAGTCTAAAGGGTTTTCATCGCGTATTTTCTGACGAAGGGAGGGTATCTGGAGCTCGGAGCGCGTTAAGTGAGCGCGCCTGCAGCAGCAATCCAACAAGTGGACGCGTGGATTTGCTGGAAGCAGATTTAAGACCAGGAAATCAGGTGATATGTGACCTGCCGTTTTGAAACGTTTTAAATCAGGAAGCAACACCCTCCGCTACTTAACGTGGAGCTCGTCGTAACCAATCGTAGTGCAGCGGTCAAAGCAATTTGCGCGCAATGTGCACTTTTCAAAAGGCTGCTGTGTTGTTTTGAACGCGTGCAACTGAACTGCAATGAGGTGAGACTCCCTCTGCTTTTCTTCTGCTCTTCATTCATGGACCGAAAGGAAGCGTGAAGCGAACGCGCTGCGGATTTCACCGCATCTCCCAGTTCACCACCCATGCTCTCCATCCATGAGCACGCTGCTCCTTTCCCTCGGTGACCGCAGGGGGAAGTTGGAATCAAATCTGTAGACATTTCTTTATGTCGAGGGTGGAGGTGGGAGACACAGATTGCAGTCATGCCGATGCACCCAGTCACCTCCACGTTGATGTACCGGGGCATCTGCACCATCCCCGACATCCTCTCCTACAGCGCCCCGGTGAACCTGCCCGAAGACGAGGTTGAAGGTGAGAATGCACCTGTTCACACGGACCGGGCGGCCATCACAGGGCTGTTTGTGAGTCAATATTGACTGTGTGAATTCATGACAGGGTCAAACAGTGACATTTGAGCTGGTGAGCTTCCAATAGGTAGTTGTATGACGGAGGCGCGCTGTCAGGACCTTGGACAGCTCTCAGACAGATTTGGACATTCCTAGTTGTACTTACTGTTAATCTTGTTTTTTGTTGCCATATAATTAGGTTGAATGAAAGAAAATTTGCCAAATAATCAAACTTTGTCAACTATGTCACTTGTATCAAATTCAAGATTCTCACTTAAGTGTGCAACCCTTTCCGAGAGAGTCACATTTTTATTCAAAGAAATTTGTAATAACAAGCTGCTCCTGCGAGATTAGTGAATAATTTGCAAAACAAATATATATATAAATAAATTCCATGTGGGCTTGTAGCTGGAAGATGGATTTATGGAAGCTGGAATCGCCTGGCTCATTAAACCTGGAAGCACACATCTCTTAAAGGTCATGATTTTCTGTATACATTTATTTTTTGCAGCTTCATTATATGATGTGAATCTTTTGCACTAAAGCTGGAACATCAGTATCATCATCTCTCTTTTATCTGTTTGCAAAGTATCAGTTTAAAACAGGAGGTGCAGTGACACAAAGACAGCTGTATGGAAAAAACTGATTCATTTTTACTTCTTGTGATTCACCATTTATAGGAGTTATTTAAGTAAAATAAACACTGGTTCTGTTCTATGTACTACTGCTATAATTTCTTATTTTTAAGTCTAAAATTAACAGTTAAGAAATCAATATTTTTATGGTGGAATAACCCTGACTTTCAGTCATAGCTTTCATACACAATGGCCTGCTCTAATCCAATCTTTCACATTGTTGCTGTGTTTGATGATCATCCAGTCAGTAGCTCATTAAGAACAATGATGTTTTGGAACTCAGGATGATTTTAAATGAAATGGCTGTCACATGTAGAGATACTAAATTCAGAAAAAATAGCAGTGATTTTCACAATAAGACAATCAAAATGTAATCATTAAAGATAAAATATAAACTGGCTATAACTGGTTATGTTGAGGTACTTTAACCCCTAACAAAAGAACAGCTTATGGATTCCCTTACAGTCCATACTTTGTTCCATGTGGACAAAATGCTCAAAAGGCAATATTTAGAGATTTGAATGCATTGGTTTACATTTTCAGAAATCACTTTGTGTGCCTATTGGAAACTGCAGTGCAGAGCACAAAAGCTATTTTGACATTTCTGAAAGCCTTAATTGGCAGATTGAGACATCACTGTGTGCTTACGTGAAAACTGATTCATTCACATTGAAGCGTTGACAGAAATGTATATGAAAAGCACACCTTTTCTTTGGATGGCAGTGCAGATTTTTTAAGGATGTCCATGAAATTGTAATGTTGCTCTTCCACATGAACATGCCTACATAATACTAACAAACATAAATTTTCTCCCAACAGGAAAAAGTAAAATTAATGAAAAAACAAAATGAAAGAGGTGGAACATCAGCAACTTTCATCATTGTTTTCTTTTAGCAAAATACTGTAACATGTAAAGATTAAGATTGTAGTTAAGTTGTTCACAAATCGTTGCTTTAAACAGCATCTTAAATGACTCTCTACAGACCATAAACATGGCTGTCCTTTGTTGTTGTCATTGATATTTGCTCCAGGAGAAGCCAAGGTTGTTGCAAAAGTGGATTTCTGTTTTCCCTCCCGCCATTCCAATTTAATTTACAATCAAGCTCGGAGTGCAATAAACAGGCAACACTTCATTTAAACGCTAATTAATCAAATCTACTTATCCCTGCTGCACACATGCTGTCACAAGACAAACAGAGCCATTTGGGCTTTGCAGCTCAAGTCATATTGCTGGTGTGACAGGGGAAGCACCGGGATGCTTTGCGGGCAGCACATGGGAGCAGAGGTTGTTGCTGTTATAGGCGGCTGTTTCAGTTGTTGGAGATCATTAGCAATTCAATGGGAGAGAAGTTTCAGAGGCTGTGGAAGAGGAAGGCTTTCCCCACATGGCCACTGATTTAACTGGACAGTGTGACTGAGGGTTTGTGGAGTAGGATGGGAGAAGTAGAGTAAAAACATCGGATTTGTTATTTGGCTTAGCAGATGCATACATTACTGCTTAAAGATGAAGAGTTGTATTGTAAAACTATTTAGCATTTAGCTTATCAAGACAAAATGCTGCTTTTAGCACCATTATCTTTGTAACTCTTCAAAGACAGATGAAAGAGTTACAGAGATTTTTACAAATCTCATTGAGTCTTTTATGATGCATGGCTTTTTTTAAGATACAAACACATTTAGCAACACAACACTTTATATAAAAACTGCATTTAGGATGCTTTCACATAAGAAAAGTAGTACATCAATTTGGGGAGAATGTGGAAAAAAATTCACACCTTTTGATTTGTTTCACTTTTAAACAATGTCTTAAGGCAGGCTAGAATTTGCCTGCTTGTCTAGATCCAAGTTTGTGTGAACTTTCACAGCTGCCATAATGATCCAGACTAAGGGTACTTTCACACCGTCAGTGTTCAGTCCATTTAAATGGACCAGTTATTTCTTTGTATTAGAAACTTGTTAAGATAGTGGCATTTTTGACCTTCCTACACGATTATTTGAATCATGTCAGTATTTGCTTTTAGAAATTCAAGAAACATCCCCTAAACCAGCAATCTGTTGGAAATATAATGGAAGACTATTTTCTGTAAAATAAAAAGGAGCTTGATAATTCAGGGCTTTTTATGTCAGAGAAATTATTTTGCAATTTATGTTAGACTTAACGGGGAGTCAGTGAAGAAAGGCTAAAAGAGCCGGCAAAATCAATTAGGTCAAGGCTTCCTGACTGCCCACTCTTCAAACATTGATTAGTCTTGAACTCTTAAGTGTACTGAGCAACATTTAGCACTTTTGGATTGAATTTTGATGGTGGTTTTGTTTCACAAATGACTTATTGATGAGACAACTTGCTGCTTGAGCGACAGTGTCTCGTCATCGCTCTCGTCTCCAGAGAGACGGACGAGAATTGGCCAGGACACAGAGGTGTCACATACATCAGCTCGGCCGTCAGCGACTCGGGGCTTTGTCACAGAAAGAAATTGCGCATTAGTGAATATGTGAGTGTGTGTGCAAGTGCAGCCACGGGGACCAAAAGCTCAAACCGAAGATTTGATTTTCAATTACTGCAATGGACACCTTGGGAACGGACCAGTGGCACTGCACTGTGAGGTTGTGAAGACTGTCAAAGTTTTGATTTACAGAAAGCTTTTTGGATTCTCTGCATGGATTTTTAACATTGTACATGCATGCATGTGTGCATGCGTGTGTGTATGTCTTTGCAGGATAGGTGGGTAGAATGTTGAGGGAGGTGGCAAGTATCTTAATGCATAATGTTGTGAGCATAAATTGAATTGGACTCCATATTCTCAATTTCCCCTCCCACACAAGATGGAAAAAACAGTTGATCATATTACTGCAGCTCAATATAGTTTAGACCTCCTCCACTAGCCACACACGGACTCACACACACACAAGCTCGGTGTCAATATCACTGCAGGTGGAATTAAGTGGGTAGCCCATTTCCACACTGCCTAACAACAGCCCTATTGGAAGGAGCCTCAAAATACTCCTGGGGCTGAGCCTAAAGCTTTTGCGTTATTTCCCACAATGGGAATCATGTAAGCAGTTGCGAGCAGTTTTCTGTTCACCTAAATATGAGATAATGACCATCTTTGTATCCTTGCAACAAAGTTAAGGATACAAAGATGGTCAATATTTCATATTTAGGTGAATAGAAAACTGCTGGCTTTAGGCTCAGCCCCAGGAGTATCCATTGTTATATTATGCTATTGATTTAGGCTAAATCCCTTTTTGTTTGTTTGGCCTGCTTGATGACTTGTATGTACTTCAGTCGTATGTTAACGTTTTCTAATTCATCACAAAAACATTTTCCTCAAAGCTAATGGGGAACATTTGGTTCCGTTTTTTTTAAAATAATTTTTGTACCATGATTTTCTTAATTATAGCCAGACTCTCTAGGGAAATGTCCCAAAAACCTCAAAACACCTTCATTAGTTTGGGATGAGAGTGAAAAAAATCTATTTATTAATGAGCAAATAATAAATTGTTACATTGGAGGAATTTAATTCAGTTGACATACATAGGTGAACAGCTTAAGAAAGCAATCTAGCTATGTAGGGTTAGGGTTGTATGTCAGTGCATAAAACCCCAGTAAACTGGCCGCTAAATATTAATAGTACTTCTGAAAAAAAGATTAATAAAAAGCCAAAATATTTTTTTCTTTGCAGAAGCATAATTTCTCACAGAAAAATATATAAAAATCCGCCCTTTAATTTGAGAACATTTATCTTTGTATAACCCCCTTTGGCTGTAAGGACAGTTTTAGTCTTTTTTATATAACATGTAATAACGCAGGAGCTTACAGGAAGAGGGTTTCCTCTTTATTCCTCTCATCCAGAATTCTGGGTCCTCTTGGTGCTTTCTTCTCTTTATTTCATCCAATGGGTTTTCTATGTCATTCTATTTGATGAAAAAGGTACATTTTCTGTCTAAGTAATCCTTTCTCTTTTGATTTGGCAACATGTTTGAGAATGTCGTCCAACTGTAAGAAACTCATTCAGTTTATTGGCAGTAGCCATCAGGTATTGTGACGTTTTACTAAACATCACAGAATCTCTATCATATTTAACAATCGTCTGTCTTGAGGTGTTTTTTCAACATATCCTGATTTTCATCCTAACCTACCTGGAGTGTTTGTTTCTGAAAAGCTCAAACTTTGTTTCCTCTGTCCAAAACACACAGTCCTAATTAAAGCTTGAGAAGTGCTTAGCAAACTCCGCTTGTGTGATGATGCGATGGTAGATCAACAATTCTTCTCTTTGGCATGCCTCCTAAACCTAATAGTTGTTAGGGAGGATTATTGATTATTTCCAACAGAGATTTGTCTTACCTTCTTTACAATCCCTGCTTACTGTTCCTTATGCCAAGATAAACTAAAACCTTTGAAAAACATTGTTTGTCACAGTTATAACTGCTTTTAGCTTTGTAATCACTGCTCTGATTTATAATATTTAGGTAATTTTGTCAAATACTAAGTCCAAATTTTAGATTTGTTCACCTAGGAAACAAAATAGCATGGCCTAAAAATAATTACATCGAAATAAAGTGCAAGGAAGAAAGAGGAGGTATTCCCACAAACCTACTTTCAGTTGGCTGTGAATCTTAACTGACTGCCCTGGCAAGGATATCACTGATTAGAGAGATAATGAGAGGTTCATGGTAATTTTGGAGAAGCTGCGGAGTTCCATGTCTCAGGTAGGAGAATGTGCTCACAGTGTAGCTGGCAAATTCATTCCCTATTGATCACTCATTAATGACAAGAGTTAGAGTTAGGGTGGTATGAACAAAGCAACTGATGAAAGAAAGACATAAAAAGTTTGCAAGGCCTTCATGCAAACTACAATGCATGGTAGAAGACAAATTTTTCACATCATCCTGAAAGCATCATCCCCACAGCAGGGACAACTTACAGGAAGATGAACAGCAGGACAAGAATTCCAAACATAGAACTGCATTAGAAAAAATAGGATTAATGCATTTTTTTTTTTTAGATATTGAAATTCTATTGGAAATCTGTTCTTAAAAAATAAATAAGTACTCTCATTTCAATCTGACAGGGCT
This sequence comes from Girardinus metallicus, assembly GCA_903067095.1. Lineage (NCBI taxonomy): Eukaryota > Metazoa > Chordata > Actinopteri > Cyprinodontiformes > Poeciliidae > Girardinus > Girardinus metallicus. Next base: position 97,772 of record CAEGAE010066233.1, on the reverse strand, counting down.
TGAGCTCCTCCACAATGATCAAGAAAACAAAAATCCCCTCTCTAGATGTGCAAATCTAGTAGAGACACTCTGCAGACTTACCACTATGATTATTACCAAAAGTGTTTTTACAAAATATTAGCTTAAGGAAATACAAATGCAGGCAAAACTATGCTCTGTTGTATTAAAGAAAAGGGAATAAGGTAACATTTATTTTCCCGCTGCACTACTTCATGCTAGTATATCAAATAAAATCCAGATAAAATATTGTAAAAATCAAAGTTGTTTATATTGTAATAAAATATAGATGAAGGAATAGGAATGGTTTTGCAAGGCTTATGTATTTCAGAATACTATGAAATATCAGAGATAGCACTAAATGATGAGCATTATGAGTAATTGCACTGAATATATAATTAAAGCATTTATCACCTCATGCAAATTTATACAGACAAAAATCTAAATTGTCTCTTTTGAATTGTGGTTATTTGTCTTTTTGACTCATAAAACCTCCTACAAAATTGTTTCCTCAAGCTGCTCAGAGGTCCAAAGTTACTTTTATTCCAGGAAACAGTTTTGTTTTCAGTAGTAAACATCGGAAGCATTAAACAGAGCTTTAGTTCTTCCCTTGCCATCAGTTTTATAAATGCAAATAGCATTGACTGACAGCTTTTTGAAAAAAAAAAAACAGTTTCTAATGGCAAAAACTGCCTGTGAGGCATTGTTGATGTTACTGCTAGACTCCTACAGTATCTGCAGCAGCAACATTGACTCATTTCTTTGCCCCGAGCTGCAGGGTTGACTTCCATTCCTCATGAAATACTCACACAAATACAAATGAAGATATTTACAGATGTCTGCGTTTGCTAGGAGAGACAGGAATTATGAACACAACGTATAGTGTGAAGAATCAGTGGCTGGTGTGTGTGGGTGCATGTCTGAGGGGTCAGATGAGACTATTTCAAGCTTATGGTGTCTAAAGAGTGAGACACACAACCACACGATAAAATGACCAATCAGGATGGAAGACGATATCCTGGCTTGTTTTCATTTTCACATGGAAATGAAGCAGATGTGTTTACTAAAGTCAAACACCTATTTTTCTCGAGTGTTCAGCACAGCTATTGACTTCTATTAGTGTTCAGTCTAGCTCTCATCCCAACAAGAGGTTTCAAATATTTCAGAGGAAAACTGAACCTTCAAAAAAAAGAACACTATTAGAAATTAATGTCTTTTAAATTACCAGCAACATGAGACCTTAACTTTCAAATTAATTATGTCTTTAATTTTTGAAGCTTTAAATATAGCACCCACTAAAAGCATTCTCACCTGTTGAACGTGTTCATGTTTCACAATCCCTGACACAAACATCCATATATTTTATTGAGGCAAAAAGTGAAAATATAAGTTAGTGGCTTCGATACCACCAAATAAAATCCTTTGCAAGAGTCACAGAAACCTACAGCTAAAAAGGAAGAATCAGTTTTGCGTAATGCAAAACTCGCATTTGTGGAAAAGTAGCACGAGCAAAACATTTGATGAAGAAAGTCATGAAAGTTTACAGTTTGCCACAAATTACGCAGAGGAAAAAATCAAACCTGTAGTCTTGCCTGCTCAAATAAAAATAAATTGGAATTTCTTTGGCATTCATAAAGTTACTTCTGACAGAAAACTAATGCTTTGCATCAAACTTAACACCCCACATCCAGTACTGACACAGGATCTTGACAGCATTATCGTAAAGGGAATTCATAGAACAAGGCATCTATCCACAGTTGAAGAAAAGATGAAAAAAGAATGGAGTTAAATGCCAGAAAATTGTAAAAGAGAACACATTAGATGGTGAAGAAAAAAGAGACTTAGTGGAAATTCATCCTTCCATCAAAGAGAATAAACAAAATATGGCAGCTACAGTGGAATGGCTCAGATAAATGCACAGACATATGGACACCGTCTGGTATAGATTCCACCTGCTTGAAGGTGGTGGTAGTAATATGAGAAAATCTGAGAAAGTTCAGGGATTTGAATAGATTACAAGGCACTGTATATTCTGCAATTGAACTAGCTTTTGCTGTTAGCTAATTAAGATTATGTATAATGCATACATCAGTAAAGAAACAAAAGATTAGGGCTCCTCTACAATAAGTAGCTTGTAAATTGTCCAGGGTTTTTAGTTATTTGTGGATTACAGAATATTATGTTCCTGAATATTGCTAAAAGAAATAAAAGGTGAACAAAGTCAACTTTATAAATTTAACTAAATAGTAACAAAAAGTACATTTGCGACATTGTAGATGTGTTGCACTTGCTCGTCTCATCCTTTCGTATGGCTCCGTCCAACACTATTTCCATTCTCCATGATGCATGGCTGCCTTACACAACCTGCCAGACAGATGAACAGACAGGCAGGCGGGGATGAATTTCAAAATGGATTTCTTAAATGTGTCACCTGCCTGGATTTGGTATATGAAAAAGCGCCACTTGACATAGATGGTGATAAAAATGTGAGTAGAAATGAGCTGTCTCTCAGAGGCTGATGTGACCCAGCACCTCAGCTGGTGAGCCACAGGTTGTGAAAACCTCTTGTGAAAAACATAGAAAGAGTTTTATACCATTTGAATAGTGTTTATAGTAGTATTCCTTTATGTACATATTTAAAGAAAGCTAAAATGTGTAAATGAATTGTAAAACATATTTTTATTTCCGAAACATATTTGAACTGCTAAAGAACAAGGTAGAAATTTACAACTTAAACATTGATCAATATTCTGGCCTGAACAATATTTTAAACAGGTTTTCATTTATGCTGTATTTCTATTTCTGTCAGGCGTTTCTACAGAAATCTTTAAAGCTACACAATGTAACATTTATTTTGAAAAAATGTGTTTTACACTGATGGCAGATAAATGCTTTTTCTATAACAATAAGTTGTTTCTCTGTCATTAGTATGTTGAACACTAGCCTGATTGACACCTCTAAGAGCTTCCTCCTGACTCTGATTGGTTGTTTTTGACTGGGATCATCTTACTACTCCCAAGTATCACTAATGTAGATATTTTTTTCTCTGAAATGTCTTAATTTTATGTCAGATGTAATAGAAAATACACCAATCTACTTTTTGCTAGAAACCCAAAGCCTCCAAAATGGCTTTGTAATCCATTTTAGATAGATACATGTCAGTGGCTTTGTTTCTCCTATGTTTCTAATGCTTTTTGAGATCTTTTATCAGCTTCCTTCTACAATTTTACAAGGCATAAATATATGATCCACTGTTTAAGAGTGAAAACCATGCTGCTCCTCTTGAATCGGAGTTTCAAAATTTGGTTTGTGAGTCTCATAATTTCTGGTGCCCATCTGGAAGTGCCATTGTAATAGACTTGACTTCCCCAAAGTTTTCAGAAATTTGAAGAAAAAAACCCTCTTTAGGGTGTCTGAAATGCTATGGATAATTACAAAGTAATTATCCAAGTCAAATATGTAATCTTATATCCAAGTTGTTTTTTTATGTTGTTTTGAAGATTCTGTTTTGTAGATTTCTGAAATCTTTTTCCTGGAGATTTGCAGGGAAGCTTATAAGCATTCGTAGCCAAAGAGTATCTTCTATTTGTTATGTCTAAGTGAATGCCTGTTAACACACAGCATAGTCAAATAGCACAAATATCAATACTAGCTATACGATATTGAAAAAGTTCAGTGAGGCATAAAACAGTTTTAGACGAGTGATTATTGGGCTCGGATTATAATTTGCTTCAGGGGAACCTTAGCAGACAGACATGTCTTTTCAACCATCTTAACAACAATCAGTGGTAGAGTCTGTTTTTCAGTTTCCTGTATTTTCTTGTCTGTCAAGGTGCTGCTTTAAACTAGACTGCAGGAACAAAATGCACAAAAAATGTTGGCAATCTATTTAAAGGATAATGTGAAAACTTTTTGCATTTCAGTACAATTTGTGAAGAAAAACTTATTTTTCCATCTTGTATTCTCCTGTTTATTTCATTCGTAAGGGCCACTATGCTCCATGTTGGTTCTACGTTACAAAACATGGAAATCATAGTTTTCACCCATTAACTCTAAAAATGTGCTAGTCTTTTCTCCACACTCTCTGCTGCTCTTTCCCCAGACTTTATGGAGAAACATTGGAGTGATTTTATTTTGCTGCTTTGCATGAGTCTCCTCCAGACTTCATGACTTTCTTCTCATTGTGATTTTAACAGCAGCTCAGTTTGGTGCACAGGGCTTCCCAGTGCATAATATAAGACATGAAATGTATCCAGTATATTTTTATGTATGATTAAAATCATGTTTATAGATGTACTATTGCTTCCTGGACATACATTCTGCAGAAGCCAATTGTTCCACTCATTGCTTTGCACCAGTACCTCCTCCTAAGCAAGTCTGTAGCAACGTTGGATGGTTGATTGCATCCAGTACCTTTAGTGGGACCAGTCTCTCATCCTTTACATATTGTTTTAGTCATTCACATCACACAGATCAACCCAGCAAGATCAGAAGGCTGTGTTTGCTTTGTAAGCAGCTGGGATTGTGGAAACAAAGATGAGTAGTGGAGTATCCACCTTAACAATATGTGTGAAATATGTGCTGGGTGTTTCCAACACACCAACAACACTATGGGGAGCTCTGCGCCATGATCACATCTTTAAAGTTAATCTGATATGCATTTAAAACTTCAAAATTAAATTCAGTTCCTTTATGCGATTCTTAGCATGTTCCGTTCTGCTTAAGATTCATCTGAAAAATGTATTTCTCAGGTTGTAGAATAATGGAGAATCATAAAGTGGTGTTGCTCTTCTTGTAGCCAGCGATCTAAGTAGCTACTGTCAATGCTTTCTGCTGTATCACTGGTAAAGCGATGCCATTTTACTATTTCATTTCTTGCTCTTGCCAAGGCTATGTTGACTACCTTTTAGAGGAGAACAAAGGTAAAACAGAAAGGGATCAACTTTGACTCTCCAGTTGGTGTTGACATGTTTCATCATGAAGTGTGAAAAACAACTTAACCCTAAAGGTTTATGGTGCAGATGAAGTCTTCAAAAAACTATAAGTGACAACAATACAATCAACACAGTTTTTTTTCATTGAGCGACTGGAACCATGTTCACAAACAAAGGCTGTGCATTATAAACTGGCAGCTGATTTAATAAAATGCAGTGTTAATGGCAGTGATAACCCATTTCTTGATCCCTTTATCACTACCTTTAGTGGGACCAAAGACATACTGAATTTTGAAGCAGGTATTGATGAGGAACACTGACTTCCCAAGTAGTTAAATTTCTAAGTTTGCTCTAGGTGTTCCAAAAACAATAAAGAGTAAGAGAATTTATATACCAGTTTATGTCTCTTTAAATGATGCCACTGTTCAAATAAATAATTAACTAAATTTCCAATATGTCTTTTTTCTTCAAACTTCAAGTATCCTATTCAACAACTGACATCAAATAAGAGTCATTGGCAAAATAAGCAGGTATGAATTCCTAGTAGAGGAATAGACAAGTTTTTACCCAAATTACTTAACTCTGCTTAATAAATGTTGCACCATTTAATAGAAATAAACAAGCTTTCAACATAATGAATTTTATCTCCTAGAAGTTGTGCTACAACAAAGAAATGATTGATCAAACACAAATGTCCTTATATTTTTTGCAACGTTTTAGTCCTGCAGGTTACAAGTGGACTATTAACCTGTTCCGTTTCATTTCTGAGAAAAGCACAGTAGAGAAGATTGTTACAGTTCAACACGGTTTGACTGGATTTGCACATCCATTCTTAGTCAGCTGTGTCCCTTTACTATATACATCAAGCGACAGAATTGTGTCTTTATGGTAATAATATATGCTTTATCAAAATTAGAATGAAAATATGGCGTTGCTAAATTCTTACAGATAAATCAGTTGACATTTCAATCAGCAAACGCAGTCTTCTCACAAATTCTTAGTTAATCTTTTTCTCTGGCTTCAATGACATCTGACCTCGAGAAACTAGGTCTTGATAGAAAACATGAGGTGCAGATTAGCGCAGAATATTGTGAAATGTGATGATTGCAACTGTCGGGTAGGTTGAATCAAAGTAATTTATTCCCATTTTGATCAATTGCCATGAAGGAGTGACTCCAGCAGACTTTATTACCTGTGAAATCAACTATGATGAGTTCTGGAACGTGAAGGGCTTTTTTTTCCCCTGCAGCTAATATTTCCTTCCTTTGATAAACAATATAGCCCAGTCCGCAATAGACTAGACAATACCAGGAGCGTAAAAAACTCATCTATAAATGAGATGACACCATTTAGTAGACGAACCTGCTAAGACATTGATGAATAATTCGCAAAGCATAGCAAATGCTTTTGATAGCTCACATCCAGCCTTTGCTTGAGGTGCTTCTCACATTTTTTTTTTTTTTTTTTTGCCTTGTGGGTATTGGCCTGGCTCAGCTTGGTTTTGTGCTGTGATGATGAAAACTTGCAACTTTAAAAAGAATAAAAAAATAAATAAATTGGAGACAGATCAATGATACTCTTTCCCTCCTGGGAAATAAAGAGAAAGAACAAAAATCAGAGAAAATTTCGAAGACGTTTATCTTTTTCCATCATCCAAGGTCAAGTGGGGTTTAAAAAGTTAACTCAGAGAATTTATTAGTTTTTTTTATGATAAAACATCTCATCCACCTCTACCTTTCTCCCCCGCTTCCTATTTCTTTCTTTGCTTATATCAGCGCTGCACTAGCAAAGTTAATATCCCTAAAACTTCATGCCACCCAAACACTCAAATGGGATTTTCCCTCAACATTCAGTCAACTTAAAAACTTGCCGTATACTCCTTTCGTAATCTCCAGGGACTTGTTAGAGGCCCATTATGGTAATAGAAAGTCTTCTGGGTGTTTGAGCAGGCCCGTATCTCACTAAAAAAGTGAACTGAGGTTCCTATGGGTGTATAAAAATAGTCGCCCTAGGTTCACACAAACAGCACTGCAGTGTTTTTCTCATCCTGATAAGGTCTTACATAAAGAGTGGGTGTGCTGCAATTACTGATCCAAAGCAGCCCTGAGCAGATGTAGGTCTGACTGAAGCAAAGAGGATCTATGGCTCTGGAAAAAAAGAAGCTCTGGATTATGTTCATGGATACTTCACTTTCACAAAAACCCTGGCATTAGGTTGTTATGCTCACGGTGCACAACATGTAATTGGCTTTTTTTTCTTTTTACTGTTATTTTTAGCAGCAGTAAAGCATTAAACGTAAAGCGTATTGATGCTCTGCTCAGGGCATAATTCAAAAAGGTAAATATGTCTAATGTGCAAGAATGTTTTTCATTTGTGCATCTCCAATGTATTGAATTCAGTAATTCAATTTAAAAAATAAATTGTATATGTATTTCTTACACAGAGTAATTGATTTCAGTTATTTATCTTTGTTATTTCTAATGATTATGGATTATGTCTAGTGAAAACCAAAGGTAGAAAATTTTAATATTGGCTGAAAACAATAATGAAAGGGCATTTAATACAGAAAAAAAGATGTTATAACCGACACTGTCATAGGGGTGACTGGTGTTATCTTGACAGTTTCGCAGCAGACAGAAGCTGAACGTGTCCAAAACGAAGATAGACCACAGCTTGGAAAAACCTTTTTTTCCAAGCTGTGGTGAGAAACACCTTTATATAAAGATCCTTTATGTTTGCATAAATTATCTCAGTTTTAGATGCCTTTTCTGTGTACGGTATGGAAAATGACAGCCTGTCTCGTGCTTCTCAGTAATATATATACCACATATGTGGTGTGTATTGCACTATTCTCTGTGGGAGTTCAGCTTTAGATGCTTGGCTCTCGGATCTCAATCTCAACTCGGGTTTATCATCCGTCATTGAATCACATCACAGGGGACCAGGCGGCTTAGCATCACCGAAGGCCAAAAAGCTCTTCAAAAGATCAAAGCAAATGCCACACACGTTCAACCACATTCACACCTTCCGGGAGGTGCTGCGGTCTCAGAAGATGCAACAGCAGCAGTCAAAAGCAAAAAAAAAAAAAAAAAAACCATACGGAAATTTAGTTATACCATAAAATGAAGCAAATGATGGTGAGAATGAGATTAATCTTTTTAATTTTCATTCTTGATTTCATTTGAAAAGTAGAAAAAAATCCCCCTGCTGATTTATTCCTTCAACATGGAACAGATTTGTTAAATTCTATATTAGCTTTGGTGGCTTGACACAAATGTTTAGCTACACTCATGCTAGTTTTGTAACAACACATTTATTTTCTCTTTGCTCTCTGCCTTACACAGAGTGAATGATTCTCTATAGAACATCTAGTGGAAGCAGTCTTGTATGTCCTCCATACTAATAGCTGTGTTTCCATTGACCATAAAATTGTGCAATTACGGTAAACATTTTGAAAATAAATTAGCAATATTGCAAAAGTTCTTGTTTTTTGATAAAAAGTTTTGGTGCTACGATGAGATGGTTTATTTGGCAAAACTGCAACTGAAACATTTTTTTTGCATCACACAAGTCACATAAACAACCACGAAGAAGAAGACGCCTGGAAGTAGTTTGAGGATCATGGCACAGCATGTTTTTTAATTACTTGTAGCGAGAACAAACTTATTCACGTGTAATTTAAATTGCTTTTCTTGTTTTATAGGAACAACATTATTGCAAAATTGTATTTTTACAACATCCGTGGATTATTGACAACATTTTGTAATGGAAACGCAACTAATGCAAAGGGCTACACAACAATGCTAAGTATATATCAAATGATAGAAAGGTTTAAGTAGAAATCATAAAAAAAGGTTTTTAAACTAATTGAAAACTCTGTGCTTTATGTATTATGCACTATTTGCTCCAGCTCAGTAAGATAAGATTTAGCCTGAGATGCTGAAAACTGTGGACATTGTGAGGCTGTCATGGTTGACACACCTCTTTAATGTCACTTTGAGGATTGGGACAACCAGGTTGGAGTGATGGTGGTCCCAGAGAGTGTGCTCCACTTCTCAGCCTCCCATTTCTTAGTCTCAGAGGCTTCGATTGGTTGTTGAACTTCTCATTCAAGAGGAGCAATGTGGCTTTCATCTTGGCCATGAAGCAGTGGAAAAAAATCTTTTCCCTCAATGAATTACTGAGGAAATCCTAGGAGCAGAGGAGGATAGAGTACCTAAAAATTGTACTCAAGTAAGAGTAGCACTACATCAACTTATTTTTACTCAAGTGGGTGTGAAAACTAGCCGTTTTTACATGAAATTACTCCAGTAAAAGAAAAAGTATTTGGTATAAAGGCTCCATAAGCACTGAGATCACAACATCAGTCAATTAGAATTTTAAAGATCAAAATGAAAATAATTCATATAAATAACACTATTGCAACATAACAGGCAAAACAAATATTTTCCCAAATCAGTTTCTTTCAATATAAAACTTATGGAACTTTAACAAAAACTGCAGGTGTGTGTCTCTGGTGACATTTTGGTTAAAACAAGCTTGTTTTCATTCGGTAAAGTTACTCACAGTGGGAAAGTAATTTTACTTCAGTAAGAATAGTGATATTTCATAATAAAATTACTCAAGTAAAAGTAAAAAGTACAGCGTAGTAAAAACACTCCAAAAAGTATTTTTTTTTTCCCAAAACATTACTCAAGTAAATGCAAAGAGTGAATGTAACTAGTTACTACCCAACTCTGTATGCCTCTCCATTCTACATGTGTTTAGTGGATCTGTGCCGCCGGAAGGGAAGAGGACCAGACATGATCTTGCATATGAATACTTTGTGATTTCCCCGCTTATTATATTGTAGTTCAAAACAAATCTTCAGACATGTTTGCTGTTTAGACTCGACAAGAACTGTTAAAATGTACATTGAAAAAATGTTTCTTTGAACCAACTTAAAAAATACTCTAATTTATTGCAGCTACTTTAATTAGTTTTGTTCAAGCTATGATTTCAAGCAGAGTAACATCTTGAGCAAAGCTAATAAACAAATGTAACAAATTGTTTTTTTTTACTGTAGAACATGAACAGTCTTTTAAATCATCAAACTGAGAAGAAAACCTTCCAAACCTTATATTGTGTAATATGTAGAGAAGGACAAACAGAAAAAACAAATGTTAAAAAATAAGTAATTTAAAAGCCAAAATAAAAAGCTGGTTGTCTGCTTCAATCATAAATTCTGTTAAGGAGCGTTAATCTTTTTTTATTTATTTATTTATTTTTAACATCAATACATATTTTTATATTACTGGGGTAAATATAATTATTGATTTTTTAAAGTATTCTAAATGAGCTCATAGCAGTTTTTGGCAGATTTTATTAAAATGTTAAATCATTAAAATATGACTATTGATAAAAGTGGAAATATCAAAAGATAATTGTTACATTTTTGTGTTTAATCAGGACAAACCATACAGTATTTGAAATTATAACCTTCAGAATTCTATAGGCAGAATGTTTGCATTAGATAAGAAAATTCTTATGTCAGTCATTGAACACTTGAGTCTTAACTAGGATTTAAAGAAAACTGTAAGAATTAATTGTCTTTAAAATGGAACAATTCAAGTTATCTGTGCAAACGAAGACCAATATTACAGCTATTCACTAGGATAAATGTTCCGGCAGAAGCAGTTTTTTAATTAAGATTGAGTCACTGCTAGGGATTGCATATGATTTCAGTTCAATTAGGGCTCATAATTAAGTAGAAGCGGGATAATATGAGGATATTTAGAATTTATTTGGCAGAATGTGGAAAGAATTTGTATTTTTTTGTTGGCAAATTACTTTTGCAGAGATTTCACTTGGTCTGCTTCACCTCAGAGAATATTTACTGTCTTTCAGCAGGAGTGTGTGTGATGTAGTTTTAAGTAGACGCAAGAGATTTAGGTAATTTATTTGTTTTGCGCATGTTTCTGGAGTTGATAGGAGGTTTATTGTATTTCTGGCCTATGCAGAAGGGGAATTTACACTCTGTAACGATTGCTACACTAGGAAGCACCTCCCTAAGCAATTTGAGCTTGTTCTTTAAGACCTTAAACATATTTGTTTTTCTTTTTTTTATATACATGCAATTTACTGAGTAACACTCACTATTAAGAATATGCTGCTTGCTTGAAAAGAAGGACTAACTTTTTTGATAGTAAGAGTCTGGTGGCCTCCTACTCAACTATATAAAAACCCATCATTCTAAAGTAAACAGAAGGACCTCAGGTGGATACTACGGTGTTGTTATTCTGTAAACAACAAGATCCACCCAGAAAATTGAAAAAAAGAAAAAGAAAAACACTGCTGGAGGCATTCAATGATTTAAACTGTACCTGCAGGAAGACATCTTGTAGCAAAAAGCAATGGGAAAAACAGCTGCTCCAACTGTCACTTTGATTTGTTTTATAAATTGCATGCCCAGATGTAATCCATTGTAATACATGATTGCCAGGGATGCTTGTCCCAATGGCATAATGTCTGTTCCATGGACATGTACTTGATTACGAAAAACCATTTCCTGGAGTTCTGCTGCAACATCATGCACTGAATGAGACACTGTTTCCTGCCATCATTGATATTCCATGTTTCGTTGTTCCGCTGAAATATTTGTCAAACTGTCATGTTGTGGTTTTTTTTTTGGCTTGAGGCTTATCCATTTGTTGCAGTTCTGACACCCAATAAATTCACCGGTGCAGCAGTTTTCATTTACAAGATTTCTGGCTTTGCAGTGAATTGATAAAGTTTCTTTAGAGTTACCCTTCACTTACTTAATGGTTTTTTTCTTAGCAAACTCAGAGGCAGAGATAATTTCAAGCGGAATTTTAATTCAGTTTACCTAGACGACCGCTCTTATCAGCTGCATACCTTCAACAGGCTATACATTATTTAGCAACCATTTGATGTTTGGCTTTCTTATTTTCTCAAAACCCACTCAACCATTTTTTCATCAGGAAACAATTTTTTGCACCAATGTTACCTTATAAAAGCCCTGAATCTAAATGTATGTCAAACTATACGGATGTTACAACAGTGACTATATAGAATACATCTTTCATTGCGTAGTACAATACCCTCAATATGTATTGACACACATGACAAAGATACTTCAGAATTCTTCCAAAGATTATCTTCAGTCCATTTGTTGTAATCTTGCCACTGATCATTTTAGAAGAGTACTTAACGTTTTATGTATTTTTTTTTACAAAACCACTGGCATTGCATTTCCTTTGGCGTATCTGCCTTTAATGGTTCCTCTCCATCCCCTTTGGCCAATACGGCAGTCTTCTTCTGTGACATTTTACATGGACGGAGCTTGCAGAGACTAATCTTTGATCACTCCTGTTTACATAGTCTCTCTACATCCTCCAGAGTCAGGGGTCTTCCAAAATCATCTTGTTTTTCACTCTTCTCACAGGTTTTCTCTGTCTGTGACCTGAGATGGTCATGGAAAACATTTGCTGCTAAACCACTGCCGTTTCTATTTAAGTGGTTGTAGGTATGTGGCTCGTTAACATACCTACAACCACTGCTTGTTTTCTGGTAGAGGCAGCCACAATTTATTTCACATTTCTGCTTTTCTAGAGTTCACAATGCCATCTTTAACAAGACTGCAGGGCCTTTGAAAGAGAAGCCAGGTTCATAGACAATGGTTTGTGTATGTAGAAAAGTTCAATCTAACACAATGTCTCAAGAAAATGAAAGATGCTCTGATATCACTTCCCTATTTATTTAGTTCTGCTGCACACACAAATTTATCGTTACATGGCCAAAGTTGCCATGAAGTCTTTGGACATGTGGGGAAATTTGTCACATGACCAGTTCAGCACTAATAAAATATAGAGTCAAAATTGTGTTTGATATTTGCACAAAACCACAAAGATATGTAACAGTTTGCTAATACGTACAACTTGTTCGATCAGTAGTTGATTTGTGAAACATTTTGAATCTACATTTACAAATGAATTGCTTGGAGATGAGGAAATACATCTACTGGAAGGCTGCACTTTTCCTTTCATTTATAGAAGCAAAGCCTATTCCTTCTAAGCTATTTTTGGTTCTTGCACTTTGGATTTTGGCAACCAAGAAGACATGCGAGAGGTTTGATTCATCCCTGTAAAATCCACGACCCAAGGCAGAGAGCTCTGCCCCCAAAACGTTGCTCTGATTTCAGTTTGTTCAGGGGTATTCGTTTTATTTTTGCTCTTTTCAGTTAGCTAATAGAATCTGTTCTCTTAAGCTGCCAATCCCCTCGAATAACTATGACTCAGGCATTGATGCAGCATAACAAATGGGTCTGTGGAGGCTTTTCCCCTTTCATATCCTGATTTGTACCAAAACCTCAGCTTGTATGTGTGCTTGTCTTCTCTGCAGAAATCCGCGAGGCCTTCAAGGTTTTTGATCGTGATGGAAATGGGTTTATCTCGAAGCAAGAACTGGGAATGGCCATGCGTTCTCTGGGCTACATGCCAAATGAGGTAGAGCTGGAAGTCATCATCCAGAGACTTGACATGGATGGTAAGACTCTTGGTTCCTTTTTTCTGTTTCAGACAAACACCTCCAATTTGAGTCTTTTAGCTACTTAAACTGCTTTTCTCAAGGTCCATTCAAACTCTCCTTGCTGGATCCTTCGGGCACAGCTAAAATTTTCTTTGTAATCAACATTTATTGGCTTCCAGACATCACCTCTCCCAAAATAACGCACTACCAGGGTTCTTTCTCTGATTGAGAAAAACCCGCAAACCCACCAAATAGCCATGCTTAAAAAAACAAGCCTGGTCAAACTTGGTTCACTTTTCTCTGAGTTGTTTATGTTTGTAAAATGTTATCCCTCATACTCATTCACACACCTTGGACTCATGCTCAGTACCACTTGGTATCTTATTAAGTGAATCACTTCGTTCTGAATCTAAGTGAAAAACCACAAAAAAGTCCAAAATTTAGTGCCAGCAGAGAGTAGTACCACCTGTCCACAGCAGACAGGTCACTTTGTTGGAGCAGAAACACCAGAGAGCCCTGAGCGAGACAGATGTAGGTGAAAGCTTGAACTGAAGATAAGTTTGCTGTGAGAAAGTAAATAGCCACTTCTGACCCAGTAAAGTGCAACTGTTCTGGTGCAGAAAGCAGATCAATCAAAGCTGGTTCCAAATGCTTTGGACCCAGCATTTGGACAACTTCCTTTTAATTTCCCTCTCAAAATAGTATTAGAACTTAACAACGATACATAAAAGCCATTTGTCTACTTACAAGATACAAATAAACCTTCGATCTTATTTTAGTTTAATTTAAACCCTTAGTCAAACTTTTCCCTTTTCACTTGTAGTTTGAAGAAAACACTAAATGTTAGAATCTTCAATCGTTCAATTTGTTTTTACATATTCATTGATTAGACCTTTGATAGATTAAAACCAGCATTTTAGTATTTTGTCCATCGATTAGCATTTCCTGTTCCTATTGTTTTTTCTTACAATCCATAATTAGAGTATTTATTTTAGTATTCATTTTAAAAAAATCTGAGTCCTAAGAAATATACAGTCATACCTACAATCTCATTGCTTCTTTTCCTTTTAGGATGACTCCTAAAATTAAGGATGACTCAATGGACAGGAAAAGACCTGATCCTTTTGATTTATTTTTCTATAGATTTTGATAGTGACTGGTTCAGAAACACAAATACATTTCAAGAAACTTATTCAAATCCTCTTTTCACCCACAAATTGCCTAACTGTAGAATACTTCACATCTTCCTGTGTTTTTTTTCTTTGCAGGCGACGGCCAGGTGGACTTTGAGGAGTTTGTTACTCTTTTGGGTCCAAAGCTGACAGCAGCCGGGATGCCAGACAAGTTCAACGGCACTGACTTTGACTCAGTTTTTTGGAAGGTGCTTATTATTCAGAGATTAATTTCTCCTCAAGAGACAGAGGGGTTGACAGAAGAGTCTCAGGTGTTGCACATTTCCCAGCAAAGAGCCATTTAATGTCAGACAAAAAGTGGCTCTAATTGTCATGTTCTCTGGGGCATTAATAGGATGACTTCATTGTCATGATAATGTTATTGCTTTGATCATCATAGCAAAGTAATTATTAAATTATTTAAAGACATCATATTAGGTAATCATCCTCTCAGGTTGACAGTGGAATGGAAATTAGCATGGTGATAACTGCTCCTGTTGTACTTGTGTGATAAGAGCAGTGAAGAGCTTGAAACGGAGCGACTAATGGAGGTCTCTGAATATTTGGTACCTCCCACAGCATGATAATAAAACTCTGCTTGGAGAGAATGAAGAACAGAAAGGGCCACATAGCCTAACAGAACATTATGAAAGCCATGTGGTAGTTTCCATCATATGCTGCTAGATTGTTCACACAGAGCCTCCAGTCACACCGCCGAGCTTGGCTCAGGCTGAGCTGAAAATAAGTAAAACACAAACCCTGTCCAAACAGCTGCAGATGCCCGATAGGAGAAATTTTGTTTTTAGTTTTAATAATAGATCACTATTTGTTAATTAAAAAAAAAAAAAACATATTTGTGTATTATTCAGTGGGAATTATTTTATTTTGGAAATTATTTCTGTTCGTCACATTTGAGGTGAACGTATGACTGGCAATATTTTAACATTTGTTTATTAAAGCTACAGTTTTAGCTCTGCTTTCTGTTTTCTATATTCATGCACTCACAGACAGATCCTGGCAACCACAATGAATATTTTAGTAGTTACATACAGGAACATATCAGTTTGACTTGAGATGAGCCACATTTGTCAGATTACAAGTTCTTTTCAGAAATTTCCGTCAGTTGTAAGCAAGAAAGAAAGGCATGAAAACATCAGTTTGTGTGTAATTAATCCATACAATGTGTTTCGTTTACTGACTGATTCCATTACATTGAGAGGCACTTGTATGTTGGAAACAGTTTTCTTTCAATTAAAAAAATAGTGTTGCTTCAATTTTCTAACAGCGTGACACCAAATTAGCTTGTAGGCAGGGGACCTCATCCTAGATATTGTAAGCTGTAAATAGATAAGTTTCAAACTCACGATTCTTCTGCAAGAGCTTATCATCATTGGTAAAACAGGATTTGTTTTCACTTTCTTTCATTGGTTGTTGAAAACTTTTATTCAAAGATGCATATTCAAAGCACTAAACTGCAGCAAATTTCACAGTTTAACTGTGGTGTAAATATGTCTTTATTTAATTGTATTGCAACCTATTTCAGAATTTCTATAAAGAAAATTTCAATAACAAACCATTCATGTGGCGGTCAGTTAAAGCCATAAAAATATATTTTCATGATAACAGGATGAAAAGTTGTTTATTTTAATATCTAGTCTAGTGAGTACACAGCTTGTTTTTTTACAGTTCTGATTTGAATATTTTATCTTCAGATAAGAATACTTGTTTTCTTGAGACATGAATATATTTGGCTACGTGTGGCAAACTCATTAGAATCATTATCTCTCATTTCAGCTGGGGGTTTTCCATCTGGAGTTTGCATTTTTCCCCATGTATGTAGCCTATGTGGATTTCAGGTTAATTGGGGAGTGAAAAGTGCTCTCACTAATGAGTTTGTCTCAATGGTTGTCTCTGTGTCTGTATCTGGTCCTTTCCTACTGCTATCTATGTATGTGACCACTGCATCTGTGCTACATCTTGGTTTAAATAAGATGCAATCGAAGCACAATTTGCAAATCCTCAACTCTTCATGTCAGTAAATGAAATGTGTCACCTACGATGTTCCCCCATTTAGTATAGTATGTGTCTATTGTGCTGCAGAATAGGTAAAATAGGTAACCATTATCTTGGTGTTCATTTGTAATGCTCACCTGAACATCTGGGCTTGAAGGATCAACGTATAAAGATACAACACACTTAAAGGTGTCATGTAATAAAAAAATTACCATCGGTATTAATCATAAGATAGGTTGCACTCCTATTGCAACCTTTTTCAAACATTTCACTTGTCAAGGTGAGTGAATCTCAATACAGAGCAGACAGAGAGAACTTGCGCTCTCTATCTGTGGTGCTTATGAGCAGTAGATCTTTTCTACTTATGTTCGTCCGCTTTTTTGTAATTGGCAGAAATCGTTTAATTGAAATGAACTGAAAATGACATTGTAAATAAAAAAATTAAGCTTACTTACAAAATAATGATAAAAACTAATGTCACCTTTGTGTGTTTGTTATTTTGTTTCAAAGACAAAGCCATCTGTGTCTGTTTGCTTCATGCATACATTTGTTAGTGTATACCTTTGTTTGCTGTGTGTGATAGTAATTTTGTATGTGTGTATCTCCAGTGTGACATGCAGAAGTTGACAGTTGAGGAGCTGAAGAGGCTTTTGTATGACACCTTCTGTGATCACCTTTCCATGAAAGACATTGAGAACATCATTATGACTGAGGAGAACCACATAGAGAACCCAGAGGACTGCCAGGTCGATATAGACAGTAAGTAGCACATCTCTTAGCAAATCCTGTCTCTTCAGTGTTCTTACTTCTCTAAAACAAATGCATAATATTTTTGTCAATAAATACTACTGGATGTATAAGTTTTACAGATATTTTATAAAAGAAGCCTGATTTGAATAAAGACATGGACAAATTGCTCTTTTTTTTACTTTCTAGATCTAACATTTTATTATCAAATGATTGATGGTAATAACTTTGATGCTACTGGATTTCTAATAGTAATTAATTAATGGTATTATAAAAGAGAGCTAACATTCTAACTTTATTCTGAGGTTTTAGCTTTGTGTGTTAAGAGTCCAAATGTGCTGCTCACTTTGTTGTTTCTTTCATCTTCACAAATCACTCCAAATTCTTCATCTTCAGGATGTCCTAAAGAGCTTCAGTCAATGTTCAATATGTTTTCTAATATCAATTTGAGAATTTTTGTCAAATTGACAAAAACTTGACTAAAATTAAAATTAACATATTTAATTTTAGTCCTTCTCTTTAATAACTGCCAAGTAATTGACATCTCCAAATAAATAAGTAAGTAAACACAATCAGCAGGGTGAATCCCATCTGGTGGGGTACGGTGGAAACATTGGATGTAACCTGCCAGGAGCAGATTCAGAGGCAGGTGGAAGAGAAAAATCAAACAAAACAAGATGAATGACATCCTGTCATCACAAATTAAGTATAATAAATGAGGATATAAAACCTCAGAGAAGCAATTTTTTTTCTTCTTTGGGAAGTTATTGCAGAAATTCCTACTTAGTCTATCTTTGTACAAATCTTTACTGAAAAAAAGGCACTTGTTTGGTCGATAAAACATGGAAAAAGGAGTGATGTTACACTTACAGATCCTTACAGATGACTGTGCTTCTCTTCAAGAGTCTCTCAACTCACCAAATGCCTCCTATTCCATTTGTTTGTTATCCCAAATCTCTGATTTGCATTTCAGTCTAGGTGAAATTATGCAGCACACAGGTGTGAAAACAAATCATTGTGGTAGTGTTGATCCCCTAACATTGTGTTTTCAATGAGATTGTTCTTACGGAAATAACTATCAGATAGCTTTCAGGCATTAAATGACGCTGGACTCACTGGGCCTCCAAAATCTTTGTCTTTCTTCTATTTTTATATTTTTTATAGGCTCCAGCCCGACACAGCAAGTCAAGCAAACCTGTGTGCGCAAGAGCCTCATTTGCGCCTTTGCCATTGCTTTCATCATCAGCGTCATGCTCATTGCAGCCAATCAAGTGCTGCGAAGTGGCATGAAGTAAAGCCTGTGGAACTCTAGTGGCCTTGATCTCCACCTAATGGCTACCATAAAGAAGAAGAAAAAAACAAAACAACTGAAGACACAGTTAAAAGACTATAAAATGGACATCCCAGAACTGCAAAACATGCTAACAGATGAATTAACTAAGGACACTCATTTGTTTTAGTTACAGATGAACATATCCTTTCAAAGACACAAGGATAAACATATTCAAAAAGACCAGTGTGTACAATTGACAATACATATCAATCTTCACAAAACCTTGACTACTCATCAGCTGCTTGCATTGAGCAGTTACATTCAGAGTTGTGTGCACTTTTGAGACAACTGTCTTGGCTGTCCTGTTTTGTATATGTCTAGTGTACCATGTCGCTTGGCATGAAGGGAAAAAAAAAAACATTATCTAAGAGAAACCTTTGGAATGTTTTCAGAATTGTGTTACATAGGCTCAACAGGATTAAGATGTGCAAGGTCTGAAATGCATGTTGCTGGTAGGTACGGCATTGTTCAAAAACAGTAGGGATTGAGAAACACTTGGCAAGAGTCAAAGATCACGGAAAGCGTTTGCTTTTAGTCGATTGTGTGTATGGTTTCATTCATTTACAGTCTACTGGGGTTCAATTTAAACTCATCAGAGCTGAGATCAGCAGGTGAAGATCTCATCAAGACAGAATGTGACTGAAAAGTGACTGGTCAAAGAGGGATGGGACATGCAGAAAACTCGTGGCACACTCTGATTTGGAGGCCTCAAAGGAGTACTATCATCTATGCATGAAATGCATGGATTTAAACAGTTGTCTTGATACATTTGTAAAAGTTCTTATTAATGTATGAATCATCATCACTGTGTTGTTTTTATTGAGGTAAAAACTGTGAGCAAGATGTGTGGTAAAAGATCTGGGTAGATAAAATTAAAGTAAATTCAACAAAAAGTGGTTGCTTTTTCAAAAGGCAAAAAAATATTTTGGAATAGCTTAGCTACTAATGTTTTCGCCTTGCCGGGCTCTCAGTCATTTTTCTCCACCACAAGGCAGCAAATGTCTGAAAGATATGTCAGCTGTTATGCATTTAAGCCAGTCTGGCATGTGGTTAGGATTCAAATATGAACTAATGTACTTATTAATTTTTTTTCTGTCTGTATGCAGCAATAACTACGTAAAATAAATGTTGTGTACTGCTGTGAACAAGCAGTTCTTCAGCTGTTACTGGATCTACCCATATTAGAAAACTGTTGAAAAACTGGGATTTGGCTAAATAAAACATTAATTTCTCTACATTTTAATGACAATGAGTTTGAAATGAGCAAAACGAGGTGTAAAATAATGCAATAACATACAAAAATAGTACCACATGCATTAGAATTTAGTGTAGATTTGGATTCATTTGCATGCATTTAATGATGTCTGTTAGTCCGTATTATCAATTGCAAAGGCTAAGGAAGGACATATTGCATTTTAAATTGCTCAGAGGCCACATGGCATATAGACTCGTGGAGACTCAAAGTTTAAATAAAGATGTTCTGCATCTTGCCTTTTGCAAGGAAAATTTTTTGTTTTACCTTAATTTCAATAACAAATCACAAAAAACGCTTCAAAGAGCCAGAAAATGAAATGAAAGATTTCCACTCTCTCCTCCATTTTTGGCTCCATAATGCAAAAATCAGAATTATTTGCATCCAATGATTACACTTAATTAGGATTGCTGAGTGCCAGTCCATGGACGGTGACAAAATTAGACTATTCTCTTGCCTGTATTGATGTAGTTAGAGCAGGAGTGGCCAGTTCAGTCCTCCACACCTGCCATCCTGCGACTTTAGATAAATCCCTCCACCAACGTGCCTGAATCCAATGAATGGCTCGTTGATGGGTCTCTACAGAGCTGTACGACATACTGGTGACGCGAACAAAGCAAGAAAAAGCAACTTTATAAGGAACATGCTCAGAAAAAAAATCTAGATCACTTACAACATGTACCTTTGTTCTCATTCAGCACTTTAAAGTGTGTTTCAACACACAACTCAGTCATGATTGTTCATCCATTTCTTGGAAGAGTGTTATCATTAACAAACTTTATCATGGATGTATTTATTTTTGATAAAAATGTGATAGAACAGGTATTAACTGAGGGCAAATAATAAGTCAGTTTTTTTTTTTTTTAGGAAGGAGTCATTTTCTTGGAGTTTTAAACATTTGATCCGTTGCCTTATTTTTGTTAACACTGGCATTGTACATACACATAGAAATCTGTTCTATGTATCAGTTATCAACAGAGCTAATTATAGAAAAATAATTAGCTCTGTTAAACTATGTTAATGTAAAATGGCATTTTACATTAACAGAGAGTAACAATAAAAAAAACCTATCCAAACTTGTTGCTAGCCTGCTACACTTTCTCTCCACTGTACTGCACTTTTGATACGTGTCCTTGAATATTGCAAAAAATGTTTATTGAGCGCATAATATCTATTCATTGACTCATGTTTTGTCTGTTGGGTGGTGTTTTGTATGAGTAAGCCCATGCAACTATGTCTATGTGAGGCATATGTGAAATAAATTTCAATTTGCCAAATGCTCAGTTGCAGACCTTAAGATGATTCTATGAGACACCCTGGATCAGTTTCACCGTATTGATTGACACCCCTGACATATCAAATTGAAATCTATAAAAAGTAATGGATTTTTTTTAGGGTTCACTGAATTTATGGATTGCTTTTTTCCCTCTTTTTTTGAGAAATCTTAGGAGTGCTTTTGGTCTCATCTGTTATATTTATCCCAAATAAATTGCCTCTTACATCTCTTTTTTTCCACTGCGAACAGTCAGCTCAAGTGAAGCCGGGATTAATACAGCACACCTAGCTTCAAATAACAGGGGTTGCTTATTCTAAAAAAATAAAAAAAAAACAATTTTTCCTGCGAGTTGCAAAAAATGAAAAGAATGAGATTCAATATATGAAGAAATAAATGATCCGTATTTTATCAGTAGAAAGCCTTAGCTTCAGTGAAATGGCGGGCTAACAACGCCGTTAGCGCTCAAAACAACGGCATATAACAAACGGCAGTAGCACCTCTATAAGAGGACAAGCAGAAAAAACACAACATCAGCATTGTCTCGGTAGCTTTGTCCACGGAAAATAATTCAGTTCAAACATTAATTACCGAACATCTGGATTCTTCGCTCATGTGGCCATACAGTCGTCGTCTCCAACAGGTCTCGGCTCAAAAAAATGGCCTTCTCTTCCGTTTAACAGTTAGAGTGCCACGGTACATAAACAAAAGGTTTTTTTCTACTTCCGGTAATTTTAGCCCACTCTGTAACAACAGCACCACATGCTGACAAAAACAAGAATTACAACCAGTCGATGAAATAAAGGCAAAACATGGTTTACAAAATACATTTGACTTGTACCCATTTTTCACCTGGTTACACAAGAAAAGTGCAACATTACTTTAAAAAGACTTTAAATTTGAATGTAAATTCAACTTATTTTTAGGCTAAATGAACAACAAAAGAATTAAGAATTAAATTTGGTAATACCTTTTTTTCACTTAAAGCAATGTAGCACAAACATATAAACATGGATCTTTATGTGAAACTAGTTTTATTAAAAGATTCAGGCTACCATCCCAAGATATGGCAGTGCTGTGTAATGTGAAAAAAAACTCAAATTTTTGGAGATCTATATGCAGCATAAGGGGCAAATGATGTTTATAAAATGTGAACTACATGTCAAGTGTTAAAATAAAACATGTTCTGTTGTTGGAAATTAATGTTTTATTTCTCATCAGGTAAAACAATTACCTGTTTTAACAGATTTTCTGTTCATTTCACAGCTAATGAAAATTTAATTTCTCAATGTGTCTTTGTCAACTTTGTATCTTTTTTAATTGACATTGATGTTTTAAAATTTCATCTGAAACTATTGATTCAACAAATTGCTCTTAAACAATAACATCTCATGCCTTTGCATAAATTTAATGCTGAAAACGTAAATACATGCATGCAATAAAAAAACAACAACATTGTAACCAAAAAGAAAAAAAAAACTAATTCAAACGACTATGTCCCAGAGACACAATAATCTTTATTTTTGTCTCAGTAGTTGAATGCCTCTGGATGAGCTCAGTGGGAAGTCAGTGGTAACATAATTCTCAGCAGCTTCTAATTTACAGTCACCTGGTGTGGTTGACTGCACATTGACACCAGAGGGCCACAAGTAACGTTTCATGTGACACAAACATTGCATGGAAAAAATAGCTACACAGGCAAATTTAATAAAGCAGTGCAGTCTCCTACACATTTTCTGCAGCTTTACATCAACTATTTGCTTTATTGCAGAATATAAAGGTCACACAAACCCAGGTTTGAATGCCAATTTAGCAAATTTTAACACAAAATATCTTGATGAATTTTCTCCTTCATTGTTGCTTTAATAAAACACTTTAAGGAGGCTTTTGATCATCATCGCTATGTGTTTTGTTAAAGCAAAATGTGGTAAGAGGGTTGAATTTAACCCTCTGCTGTTACTCCGTCTCACCAAACCTGTTAGCCACAATCCTATTTCAGATCTTTGAAATTCCACTTTATTTCAATCAAAAATAGACAATTAATCTAACATTATGCAGGGTCAATAATTACATTAATTAATCGGTAATTGAAGTAATTAAGTGTTTAATTTATCTGGAAGCTATTTATAAAGTGCATGCTTTACAGGGAACCTTTTGTTTCAGTACATAGGAAAAGATTAACTTAACAAAAACACCTAATGTTTAACTATGAGGCCTAACTTGATTTTGTATGCCTATGCAATAGCATTTGGAATGTTTCTCAATTCTTTCCAGTAAATATTAGGCTCAAACTGAGAAATAAAGGCATCAGACTTAAGTTTCATTCAACCAGTTTTAAATTTACCATTACTCTTGTAAGCTCCTGAGAACATCAGATCATTAGCCACCCCGAAAATAAAACTAAGCCCATTTGCACAGCCCAACAAAGTAAACCGTCAGGAGACAATCTCCAGTGTTTGCCAATCATCATAAATTTGGGCTTCACAAGCTGCATACAGATTATGATTTTGTGTTACAGATAGCAAGCTCGCTCCAAAATGCAGCACGGTAATTTATATCTGCACGTTTTGCTGCATCTGATCACATTTTTTTCAGCAGGCACATTAGCATTCAAATCAAGCTGTGGTATTTTCCCATGATGAGCAAGTGATTAAAAAAGGTGCTTCTCAAAGAAGCAGCAACGGAGAAAAATAAAGGACTTCTCATTAATTACTGCGGTATAGCCTCTGTTGATGAAAGCAGGAATCTGAGCTTTTAAATGTTAAACGTTTTTCTTTTTTCCTCTCAAAGTTTAGTGACTTCGATCAATTTGTCAAGCCTTTGTGGAATCAATAGAAACTTGTTGTTGAGAAGTTTAAAAGGACAAAGTTGATAAAACAGGTTTAAGATGAGTAAATATTGGTCACAAACGACTTCATAATCTGATTAAATAAATCTTTTATTAATTTTGTTTGTTCTCACTTTAGAAACAAATGAGCATCATTCCCACTTTTTATTTATTTAAAATAATGCCAATTTACTTCTGTTTCTTGTCTTTTTAGTGTAAATGCCTTCATTCATATGGAGGGCACAGTTAATGTGAACATTTCTAATGAGAAATATATAGATATTCTTGTCAGATGTTCAATCAAAAATAGACAATTAATCTAATTGTCTATTTAGATTAATAGACAATTCATCTAAACAAACAAATTTTTTTTTGTTAAAAAATTATCAAAGAGAATTGAGCTGTATGTTAGAACTGGAAAGGTAGCAAACACATAAAAAGGATCTCCAAAAAGGCATAGAAAGGTGAGAAATCATTTAAAATCTCCCAGAATTTAAAAAGTATTTGTGCTGGATCTGCAAATAAATATCCCTCGGTTTTATATTAACTAATGGTCTATTAAAAGGGTTTTTATTACTGAATTTCCGCACACAGCAGCATTAGAGGCAAATAAACTTTCACAAAAATGTCTTCCTATCACAAAACATATTAATGGAAATTTGTTCTCGCTTCTCTTCTAAACTTCTGAGTCAAAATCTGGAAGTGGAAAACCTTACTTCAGTATAACCCACTTCTGCTCAACATTTCTAGATAGAAAAGTCAAAATATAGGTAAAAGAGTTGTTCATAAGCCGGGGAGCACCCACAACTTACCTAGAAATACCAGGCTCAGCTTTTATGCAATAAGCAATACTCGCAAACTCAATGGTAACTGTGACTAATTGCTGCATATTGCTGAAGAAAAAGCATGTTGAAGCTTGTTGGAGAAGTGAGAGTGGTGCTGAACTAATATATTCTGGTTTGATGAAGACAACGCTGAGCTCTTTTGATGGCATTTCACACACCAGGTTTGGAGGTAGAATGGCTTAAACACTATGCCAAAAGGGAAAGTTGGAGCCACATTGGGTGGGGATTGTTTTACAATCTACAGTACTAGAACTCTTGTAAGAATCGTTAAAATGACTAAAACAAGCTAATATTTAGCATTCTGATGTGATCCTCAACCATATCCTTTTTAAGCATCATGTTACCAATATTACTTGAAACTCCAATTTTTTTACCACCAACCAAAATGTTTTCTTGCCTTTTTAGAGAGACACTTCAAACTGCAAAGATTTCATGAGATTCATTTTGAAATCTGACAAACCAAAATGCGAAAGTACACTGAGCTTCTGTTCTAAGCAAAGGCTGGAAGGTTATTTTCTGCTGATTAGAATACATTTGATCATTTCACTTTACAAAGTTGTTAACTGAGAGTTTAAGGTCACAGCAAGTAAAAGACCACTACAAGTCTTTTTTATGCCTTAAAGCATTGAAAACCAGGATGTTAAACGTAAGGACATGGCTCTCTGTGGCCTGTGGCCCTCAGCTTTGGTCAGATGGCCCTGCAGGGACTAACGGATGGATAATAACCACACAGTGCCAAAAGTTCAGAAGATTTGTATTGCAGAGAAGCAGCAGGAAATGAACCATGTAACACCGTCTCTAAAAATGTAAGTACAGTGAATAAATTTCCTTCTTGCATGTGTTTTCTCAGCAGCGTTTGATGGCAAACACTTTAAGACAATATGATACGTAATATATCATATGCGCAAACTGTTTGGGTCTTTTTGAAAGCTGTTCAGCTTTCCACGTTGGATAAAAAGGCATAGAAACATTGGTATCCAGCTCTGCTTCTTCTAAAAACTGCAATTTTGAATCTAAACATCCATAATTGACACATTGCCCGCTTAATCTACACTAAAAGAAAGAACATATAGTGAAAATAGTAAAGCAAAATCTTAAGACATGGAAGTAAGGAAAGAAGTCAGTTTGGGCACAAATTGGCTTTACAAATGAAAAATTAGCTAAAGCATATCACTAAACTTGTAAAATGACTTAATGACAACTAAGCCTTACTCGCCAAGAATCCCACTTTGCAGCTTGAAACCTTTTGTTTTCTTGCTGAAATTTTAAATCCAACATTATGTTACAGATTTAATATAATAATTTTATTTCTCATTGCCGCAAATTTCCCTTGCCTTTTCACCTGACAAAGTTCACGGTGTCATGTTTTTGCCTGTGTCTGCAGTTGTTTTCTGTGGCATTATCATTCTTGTCATGGATATGGACTCGAGCCAAGACCTTGATTGGATCAGAAGCCAGAGAACTTGGAGCTTTAATTGAATTGAATCCTCTGTCTCCCCAGGAGTCTACCAGTGGCCCGTGGTGTAGAAAATACTAAGCAGGGCATTAAGAATATGCATGAGATGGGTAAGGGCACATTAACTAGAGGCTTTAAGGAGGTTAATAGCTTGTGAATATCAAATTGTAACTTTTCTTCTTTGACACTGTGATCAGAGTGCCTGTGGTTTGAATTCAGACTGCAAAAAAATAAAAATAAATAATAAATAAACATTTCTCACTACATGATGTGCCTGCTTAAAAAGTTTATGAACTGGGGGATGAAAAATGGGGTCATATGAGATATCAGCTATGCCCTATTCGGCTCATACATTTTCATATCTGTGTTCTCTCAAACGTTTTCATCTCTTTGATTTGCTTCGTTTCCCTTGGAAAAACTCCCAGGTCGGAGAAGAGTTATTAGTTTATTCATCACTCTTTGCTGTTGTTTCTCACAACTGTTTGTCAGCTTGGAGGCAGCATGATCATCTGGCTAAATATCACAGTTAAAGCGTGTTTTCCCCATAGCTCATGCGGAGACTTCTCAGAAGCTCAGCAGTCTCCCGCCTCAGCTGTTGCTGCCCCGTGACTGAAAGCATACGGCCACAAACTGCAGAACACAGAGTTCACAAACAAGTGCTTTTAGGGCTGCTGGGATAATGAATCATGTTTTATGAATAAATTATTAGTAGTCAAAAATTAATTAATTTTCCACATGCACAGGCATGCATACGCTTTTCCACCGAGATTAAAGCAACAGAACAGAGCCTGACTGGTCACATGGATGAAATTAATTTATTGGGTGGATATTACCAATTCAAAGCTAGAAATATGTAAAGTGATGTTCTTTATTCAATATGGCTGCTTTCCACACACAAAACATAAAACAAAATCTATAAAATTTGATTAGATTTCCTAGTTTTGGTTGGTAGATTTACTGTTGCAACAAAATATAACCTAAATTATTGGAAGAATTGTGATCAGACATAAAACTATGTTCACTACATAGTTTTATGCCTGAGAGTCTAGTAATAGAAGACAATAAAGCTGCAGTACGTAGCTTTTCAAAAATATGTTTTTATATATTTGTTCAAACTGTCAACATGGCATGGCAATATAATACGAGACAGATAATCTGTAAATAGATCTGCCTGCAGACAGACTGGAGCTGCCTCTGATGCCAAATCATGTTATGTTTTGTATGTGTGATCCTTTTTATTCAGCTATTTACAAAGTGTTTTGATATAAAAACCTTAATTTGTAAAGACGAGGGTACTGACAACTAATTTACAAGTTCACCTTTCATAGCATTCAAACACTGTACAGATCAAGTAGCATAACAAGAAGTACAAATTAAAAACAGGATATTGCAGCAGGATTTCTTTCCATTTGCCGTTTGCCTCCAAGTCCTTGAGCTGTTGTCTATGATGCAAAGCAAATTTGTATGACATCCAAAGTATCTATGACTCTACTTTGCTGATTCTCAGTTTCATCAGAAATTTTTTAACTTCCTGTTGCAGAGTAATTACCTTTCTCACCAAGGAAAAAACACATTCCCAAAACTAGATGTCTTCACTCCATACATCCAATGACTTTGGCTTAAATACAAAGGATAATGATTAGCACTTTATTTTGTAGGATCTAAATAGGTCTATAGTCCTTTCTTTTCAACTTTTCAGATCGGTGCTTTTTGTTACATGTAACAAATTAGAAGTTTTCATTGAAAAAAGCATCTAGAAAGGTAGCTGACAAAGGAAGGATCAGAGAAAAAGAGGGTTTGAAAAGTGCTGCCTATGACTTTGCTTTGCTTCTCAGAGATGTTTCTCTGCTGATGGATTTCTGTTTTGTAGAATGAAACTGACAAGGTTACAAGGAGTAGAGCTGAAGTGTCAGTGAGAGAAAATAAAACACACACCTGCACATTTAATATTATCACACTCTGGCTGTGTTTTTTAATGTCTCATCATTGGGTTAACAAGGATGAGCAGTTTAAGGAAAGTATGCAGAATAAAGGAAACCTAAGCCTAACATTCAGAAGACCTATACTGACATGAGGTCACTGCATCATGGAAATACATGTTGATGATAACTTCATTTTTTTGCCTGTTCTTAGTAGCACAGATAGCTGTCAATGCAAAATTATTCAAATTTAAAATGTAGTAACAGTGCATCACCTTTTCAACATTTTGTGACATTGTGACACATCTGTATTCCTAATTGTAAAAATTAATTTCTTTCCCCAAAAGTCTGCACATAAATAGTGCATTATAGCAATGTGGAACATTTTTTTCAGCGTTTTGCAAATTTATTAAAAATAGAGAACCAAGAAATCACATTCACGTAAGTCTATCAATGAAGCCTAAAACTGAGCAGTTTCCACAGATCATGAGATGTTTTCATAACTTAAATTGTCATGAGATGTGATAAATTCAGTTAACTGGACTTGATTTGGAAGGGTACACACCTGTTTTTTTTTTTATTTTAAAAATAGAAGAAGGAAAAAGGAGGAAAAACAAGCTTTATTCAATATTTACCCACACCTAGAAACAGATTACTTTGAAACTTTTTAAGGCTGCCTTGGAAACTTGTCTATTGATTATGATTATATGCTAAACTTTAAGTCATATAATAAAAATTTTTTGTTGTTTAAGTTTAGAATATTATCGGAGCATGGTACTCGTTGGTCCCTGTGAGGTTCTGACATGTTCAGTACCGAGAAAAAGAAAAAAAAAATACATATATAAATATATATACACACAAACAAACTCAAGTCCAAAACAGACTTATATCCCATCAGTCAATTAGCTTAACTTATTATGCTTCTGAAGTCTCAGAGACCAAAGAGTAATTTTTTTTTGTCAGAGCACCTCAAAGGAATGAGTCACGCCTAAATCAAAAACTGGCTGCACAGCAACAGCTTCATCCCAGCTTATAAGTGGATCTCTGTTACACTGTTGAAAAAGAAAGGTCTTTATATTCATGTTATCAAAATATCTCTTGGTAGCAAAGAAAGCGAAAGTCAAGTAACACCAAAAAGAAGCAGGATCTTTAACTCAAGATTTTCACCCAATATGGAATGAAAACAGATCAAGAAAATATGTTTCATAATGATTGAAAGAAATCACCTAGAAAACATTTAAAATACACTTTTTCAGTGTCTTTATGTGCTAAATACAAATACATACAAGTTTAACATAACAAATGTAAAATCTGAATACATTTGACATATAGTAAAAAACTACCTGGATTGATAGGCATATATTTGACCTTTTAAAGAATTCAGTGCTAACGTGTCTTGAACACAGTTTCTGCATAATACAAATTTCTGTGTCCTAGAATTTCACCTAGGGTAGTTAGATTTTTTTCCATGGTTTTCAAAGTTTTAATCTTCCTACTAAAAGATGCTGAAGCACAAAACATTGGTGTTGTGCAATAAATTTGGCTAAAGGACATAAAATAATTATTTGCCCTTCAGAACACATTTGCAAAGCACATTGTTTGCAATTTTGAGGGTAATACCTTTTGCTTCAAGTTGTGAA
Organism: Girardinus metallicus; assembly: GCA_903067095.1. Lineage (NCBI taxonomy): Eukaryota > Metazoa > Chordata > Actinopteri > Cyprinodontiformes > Poeciliidae > Girardinus > Girardinus metallicus. The sequence continues at coordinate 67,838 of CAEGAE010066233.1, read as the reverse complement.
ATTTGTAATGAAAACCTTTCTTAAATACAACATCAGAAGATGGTAGTTTTTAAAAATGTGGTGGAGCAGGTGTTTGCAGGTGCTTTTCAGAAATAGCACCTGCAAATAAGGTGCTATTTCTTCAGGGTCAAACAGGAGTGTCAGTGAAAGTACGAAACTTCAAACCTTCTAACCCAAAGGCAGAACTTTTAATAACATGAACTACCATCATCAGCTTCATTAAAAACACAAATGGGTCCATAGAAGGATAACTTAAGCAAATAAAAAAATAAAGGAGAATATACTATATAAAACTACATTTTATGTGTTTATATTTGTATAAAACTCATTGCAGCTTCTTGACAGACTCTTAAATTGCCCCTGTATCGACAAATCAAATCAAATCCAACCAACCATGTCAATATGTGGATGACTTGTAATTAAATGGATGGTTATGATAATGGACTGCCTTGTATTGGTTTGTTATTTGCAGTTTAAATGAAATATACTCAAAGGACAAAAATATTTGAAAAGCAGAAAAATTGCTCAATTTGTAAGTTTTATACTCAGTTTTATTGTAAGAATATTTTTGTAAGGCAGTCTCCAATCTTTTTAATGAATATACTAGATTATGGGGGAAGAAAATGCCATACAGTTTGAAACATTTTTATCTCTTCAGCCCTTAAACATCACATTTATTACATTATCTCTGGATATTGTCAGTGAAGCTTTCACTGTTGTAACACTGTGTTTCATAAAACAGAAAGTTTAACTTTAGAAATAAAATTCTATTGTGATATCTAGGATTATTGTAATGTAGACATGACACATTTAGTAGAAGGCATATTTCTTAGAAATCCGGGATGCTTCATTAAGAAATAATCTTGTCTCTTAAAAATTAAAAGCATAACATTAAACACTTCAACAGGAGCTCAACAATATTATTAAACCAATAAAATTAATAAATACAAAGAAATAACATTTAAGAAACCTTAAGTTAAAAGATTTTCCAATATTTAATATCAAACAGTATTGCAACTATAGAGCTTTGTTCTTTAGACTTTAACTGGGTAGAAGGGGAGGGGAGATAAACAACACACAATGCTCACCAACATGAGCTGACGCTCAAAGAGCAAAAGCTCTTCTTGGATAATGGCTCTCACTGTGGTTACTCATGGCTTTGAAACCCTTTCCTGACTCACTGACTTTTTATTTAAAAACACAGATTCAAGTTCGTTGGGATAGCTTTAGTGACATCATCTTCTCATTAAAAATGTGTTTGATCATCTGAAACTCAACCAAAAAAACAGAGTCTGGGGAAATACTTTTTTCATGGCACTGTACATGTATTTGAGTTCAATCTGGGAAAAAAAAAATAAACAACATTCTTCATACATGAAAAGGGGCTTTTGGCATATTTGCGAGTTAGTAAAAGACCCAAGTGCAGAGTCAGAATGTGGCAGGAGCAGAGTTTAATAATAAATAACAAGGAGACTTACAGGGAATCTCAAAGGAAAAGCTGGACATGGATCATGGAGGAGTAATGAGAGGAAGCAGCAATGAACTAAGACAGCCAGTGAGCTTAAATGTAGGAAAATGACATTGGAAACAGGTGAGCTAATCCGTAGAATGTGGAACAGCTGGGAATGTAAGTAAAACAGGGAGACTGAGCAAAAGAGCATAAAGGGAAAACTAAACTAGGGAAATTAAACTAACAACTAAGAGTGGGATTCATTGACACCAATTTAAGAGGATAAAATCAAGATACGCAGAGAACAGAATACGAGAAATAAGTAAGAACTCAACCTGGAAAAAAAATACTATGACAACACCTTTCTACTATAATAAACACAGACAAATGAACAAGATATGATCTGATATTTCAAAGATAAATAAGTACTAATGAAAACTAAAACACCAAAGGATCATAATCAATTCTATAAAAATCACGTAACTCTAACCCTACAAAACCACAGCAGGTAAATCAATGGACTCTAATATGAAATAATTTGGATTTTTCCCCTCTAGGCAGAAGATTCCTCTGTTCTATTAAGTATATCAGATTTAGCAGTGATGAAATATTCATCTGCACTGTAGCGTTAATGCACATTTAAACTACCAGCAGAAGTGAATTGCCCTTCCATTCCCTCCTCAACATAATCAGATGCAAATTGAAAACATCCTGCTGTCGATATCAGTTCTGAGTTTCAATATTCCCTGATTCCCAGTGTGATCTTACGTTCTCTGCTGGCTGTGAAGGTAGAGACAGCACAAGTGGCTCAAGAATGAGATTTGAATGTCATGCCCCAATATTAATCTGAATTTGTAATTCAGCAAATATTTTGTCTTTCAAAGGTATTTCTGGTTACACTGGGTTGAATGGTATGAGCAGCCAGGTAGTAGAAATGGCATCAAGTAATAAAAGAAACAATACCAAGGAGAAGAAGTAAGAACAATTGAATAATAATAATATCCTGGAGGTTATTTTACTTTCGCTGCGTATGGAAACAGGGTGTACAGTTTTGCTAAGACTGCAGAGATTGGTCTAGTGATGTGTAGATGTTATTGTAATATGGATATGTTTGTTTGGTTTCGGTTTTCCTCTTACGCAGGGGCAGATTTCTAAGGTGTTGATTTGTGTTTGCTCTGTGCTTCTTTCTCCCCTCAAAAGCACTCTTTAGGATGTGACATAGAGCTTAAATATTTTCTGTATTTTTATTAATCATAAAAGCTGAATGTTAAATATAAATTTGTCTTAATGTTCATGAATGAATGAGTCAGCCTATCAGGTTTAAGTCTCCTTGAAGGGATCCTTCCGTTATTTTTATATGAAGCTGGATTTATTTTATTGTAACTATGAAAACCATGACTTCATTTCCGTGTTTTAATCCTTTAACAATTACGGTGTGTGTTTGTAACTTGCTGTCACACTTTATGAATGGATGCAAGTGACAATAGGGTTAGCCCTTCTTGTGTAACCATCTGGGATTAAGAAGACAGGAGCATTTCCAGCCGTCTTGGCAGCTGCGGTGAGCCACCATGAAGGATTACTGAAACAAGCCATGAGGATGTCCCTGTGATGTCGCGGATATTGCTTCTTACTGGTGCTTAGCGCAGCCTCTACGGTCACATTTTGTGATTACCTCTGAGCTGTATCCAGACATAATTAACCTGATGAGAGGCTCAGCAAAGCCCAGCTGATTTTGAGCTGTGCTCGTATATTGGGAAACAGACAGAAAGTGTTAACAAAGATTCGGCAAAAACTTGCAGTTGCTCAAAAAGCACCAACAATTAATTTTTTTTTTTTAAAGTTTGTCAGTTGCATCTATTCATGAAGGAGATTCATATTCTTCAAAGAGAAGCAATTTCATTAGGGCAGATGAAGTGAGCTGATGCTGAAGATGTGACTGGAGTATCTCTGGTTTCTATTCTTTTTCCTCTTCCATCAGAAGATGGATAATCCTCTTCTCCTGCTTCAAAAAAAAAAAAATTATATTGGATGTAGAGAAAGCTGAATGGGTGAACACAAAGTCCTCTCTGGAGTGTAGGATAAAAGCAGGATGAAGGAGAACACAGAGCACATCACTTTCTGAATAAAAATCACAATAGGAATGTACAGTTTCTTTCCATTGTCGCTTATTTTGTCCTCATATAATATTGGCTTCAACTGAGAACTAGATTGAAATTCTGAATTCTTTAAATAAGTCAATTATGAGGTGAACAAGTTTCATTTTTCCCAGTTACATCCTGATATGCCCCTTGTCTCTCTGTTTTCTAAGTATTTTTACCATAAAAAGTTGGCTACTCCAGATCCGGTACTCTCATTTTTTTTCACCAGGGGGGTTCCATCCATTCCCCGGACCAACCACTGTCATATCTCCACCAAGTTTCCTCAGATTTCTTTTTTCTCATTTCCACCCCGACTCTTTAAATCCCTGTGGCTAATGGAAGTGAATGTTTCTCTAAGCTCTTCTCCACTTCAAGGCTAAAGAAGTTAATACATGTTTCCTGTAAAGCTCAGCCTCTTTGACCTTGTCAGTACACAATTTGTGTTAAACACTTCATTTGGTTGTGGACGACTTTAGTGCTTCACATAGCTTACCGTCTCTCAATGCTAAGTGTAGAAGCAATGCATTGAATTGATAAATCAATATAAATCATATGCTATATTTAAAATAAAGTGTAATGCTTTGTCAGTTTTGTCAAGTAGTTTGGGCTATGCGATATACGGATATTACTTTTTGTTTTGTTTTCATTACTGAATTTCCACACTGTTTTGTAATGTAAGTCCATAATCTGTCAATCTGTTTCAGTTGGTTTGCTTTTTGTGCTCCTCCCTCATACCCCTGATATATCTATCAGTTAATTTGTATTTCTATCAATACTCATTTAATCTGTCTTTCCAGTTTTTACTCCTTGATACCTTTTGTGCCATGTCAGCTGTGAAATTTTGCCAGATCAGCAAAGCTTTGTTTCTTAAAATCTGTTAGGTCCTTCATCCTTCCGTCTTTTACCAGTGGACATTGTTTTAGGTTCTTGTGGACCGGGAGAGCTAATAAATTTGTTAAATCAAATCTCTTATCTTTTCCCATCACACTATTACAAATCCAATGTTAAACTGTAAATTTGTTTCTTTTTTTATTTACAACTGGCTCTGTAAAAAAAAAAAAAAATCAAAATTATTTCCAATTAACGTTGTTTTTCTGAATGCATAAAAAAATCTCACCTGAAATACTTTCTGAGTCTTGTTTGACCTCATCTCTTTACTAGACCTGCAGCTGTTTCCCAGCTGTACCCTTTCCCCTGCCCTGCTCACATATTTCTGACGAAATTTCTCTGAGCTGCTGCCAGTTTTACTCTCCCTTCTACCTTCTCTATCATTTAATCAGACTCTGTCCTCTTTCTGTGGGGTTGATTATTAAATCACTAATGTCTCATGCCTTCTCAAGAAAACATTTCAAACTGCTTCCGATTAACCTGTCACTGGTTTATTTCTAAATTAACTTCAAGTTTGTAAAAAAAGCTGCAACTCCACACCTGCGCCAAAGAAGCTGGAAAGAAAAATATTTTGGAAAATAAAATCAAATTCAGCTTCCAACAAACTCATTCCAGTCGAATGGAATTGCTGAAGGGATCAGAGGTTCCCTTACGTATTTAAATAAGGGTGCTTGTGATTAGCACAGGAAGCTTTTTTATTTCTAGCCTGGCTGCTAGGCTAGGAATAAATACTTGTTTAATATTAGTGCACCACTCTCTACTTTATTTCTGCCCTGAATTAAAATACTGAGGCACCAGTTGCTGCAGATTTAAGTGTGCCTTTTTATTTTCAACTGAAACACAACAAAACCACACATAAATAAACATTTTAACATCTCACTTTAAATGCACTTTATAATAGAATGATGTCAAGTGTGGATGCATCTGTGAGCTCAGAACAGACAACAGCAAATTATGGGATTATATCCCACCCTGATGTCTTATGTTCTCACTATACATATGTGGGCGTCCTCTAGGTATTCTAGCTTTGAAAACATGGTTGTTTTGTCAATTGGTAACTCTAAAATGAATCTGTGTGGGAATGTGTATTTGTGTGCATAGTTATTTGTCACCCTGTCCTCTCCACAAATGATCACTAGACATAGGCACTCGGCTGCCTACAACTTTGCAAGGACAAATATGTGTATGAAATCCATGGTTTAAAACTTTGTTTTCATAAAGTTGAATGTACTGTACAAGCAAACATTCTATTTTTGGGGCATAAAGACAATCTGATTTTCACACATTGTTTTAATGACAACTGCATATGGCAAAAAAATATGAAAACATTTCCAGACATCCAAAAATTTTTTATAAAACAAAATAATTCTACATTTTCTGGAAAAATATACTGATAAGAGGAGTATGAAGAAAATAAGAATGAAAATGAAAATGAAAATGAAATACGCAATTTCCCGTTGGGGATCAATAAAGTATATTCTATTCTATTCTATTCTATTTTATTCTAAGACCTTTCTTGGAGATCTGTTGTTCCTAAAAGAGTTTTAAAACTTCCCTATTTGAACAACATTTATGGACATTTTAAGCTAATATATGCATGTTAATGAATCTGTAGAAGTTAATGCAAACATAAAATATTTCTTTATTTTTGAAAGAAACCAGAATTGCCATCACCGTATTGTACTCAAGCACAAAATTAACCTGTGCATTACAAAACAAAAAGAAACATAATGAGTTATATTATGTTTCCTTTATTCACATAGTTGCTTGGTTTCTTTATCTCCCTGCACAAAATTCAGCTAGACGGTCCATTACCGGAATTGGTCTCTTACTTTGTAAAGGTCAGACAAATGAAATTCAAATTAGATACTGACATCAGGATATTGCTTTTGGGTATTTGAATTGGTTTCTTCTTAAATGGGAAATAAACATGTTTGAACCTTTTCAGATTTCGCAGCTTATGAAACTGGAACACAAAGAAAACAAGATTTTCCAGCTCATTTCTTTATGTAATTAAACCTTTTGAGTAAAGCACTTATGAATAAAGGATATGGTTTCAGCTTTGTTTTCACTGTTTTTCCTCTCAATTTCAACTTGTGAACGGTCTAACAACCACTGCAGCTTGTTGTTCCCTGAATGTGAAGTAGCACAGAAAAAAGCATGTTATTTCACAAAAATTGTACATCTCAAATATCCGACATGTTTAATATTAGTGCACCACTCTCTACTTTGTTTCTGCCCTGAATTAAAATACAGAGGCACCAGTATTTTGCTGGTCAGCTTGTTGTAAAACCAGCGAAACACATACAACCTTCTGTCTTCAAATGAGAGGATAAAATTGGCCATGACGACAAGATATTCAATTGATTTTCGTGTATGCTCAACCTGGAGTTATTAATAATCTAATAATACATTATGTTCAGCTGTAGACAAGGCTAACCTTTCTTGCTCTGCCAGAGGCTTTCCTGATCCGAACATGTGCTGCATGATAATCTGTCCTCACTGGACTTTGCAGCACTGTCAGAGACATCACCATTCTCTTTTGATCTCTGACTGCCACTCTGTGGTCGTAAATATTTAACACCTCTTCCGTCGTTTCCTACACCAGCTACAATACATGTGATGCCTGCATCTCGTGTATCAAAATTTAAGGTTAAGATGTAGGTGTAACAGAAATTTCCCAATTGTAGGACAAAAAATTAATTTCTAAAACAGTCAAGGTCACATTTATTTCGCTACTGCTGAATATGTGTGAAAAGTGTCAAAATAAATACATGTTTTAATTTAGAAAAAGAAGAAAAAAAATGTTTCATTGTTAAGTTTGAACTTCACATTTATTCAGTGACAAAACAAGGTCAGGTTAATTTGTCATGTTTTGAAATATTTCCCTTTAATTTCAGTAGATCTCAAATTAGAAAAGAAATCACAAGACCACAGGGGTAAACAGGATGTCCTCAATTAATGAATACAATTTTCAAGATGCTTTGATCAACTTCAGATCAAACTTCAAAAGTTAAAGTATAAAATAAAAAATGCTCCTGTTACTCAAACATTACTACAATGAAAGATCTGCCAATAAATATGGCACAACTGTAAAGAAAGAACTTTTGTTTAGAAAAGCCAGAGCAGGTTGCTTTGAACTCTTGTCTAAGGAGCAAGACAAAAAATTAGATCTTCCTTGGCAAAAAATTAGGTTCTGGCAAATTTTCATCCTGTCATTCATCAAGATTAAAGAAAATAACCTTTGTCTGACGAAAGCCTTGTTGTTTGATCATGTTATCCATTTCACCTTAAAAGCCAAGTCAGGTTTTGACAGTTTGACATCGTATCAGCCTTTGTCATTTTCATTGGTGCTGAAACTATGTTTTCCATTTATTTAAGCACGCCTGTTATTTTACATCTTATGGATCATATTGTATATTACAGTGGCTTAAAAATACTGCAGAACAATCCATTCATAATAATCCTAACAATCTGTGGGATACAATAAAAACAAGTCAATCATTAGTGCACCACTCTCTACTTTATTTCTGCCCTGAATTAAAATACTGAGGCACCAGTTGCTGCAGATTTAAATGTGCCTTTTTATTTTCAACTGAAACACAACAAAACCACACATAAATAAACATTTTAACATCCCACTTTAAATGCACTTTATAATAGAATGATGTCAAGTGTGGATGCATCTATGAGCTCAGAACAGACAACAGCAAATTATGGGATTATAAGTATACTAAGTACTCTAACTCTAAAATTGTCATTTGTTATCAAACTCATTTCGTGGGCAAGTACGCTACCATTGTAATAAAAAAAAAACACAGTGGATGTTTTACTAAAACCACAGTCATGTAAGAAAGACTGTTGCCTGTCTCTAATGGGTGGGTGAAACTGGAAGCACACTGCGGTTATAGGGAAGCCCGTAGATGGGACTCATCTCTGCATGCCGCAAGCTCTCTACCTTGCCAAATTGCCGCAGGTGGAAGAGAAGGGTGAGCTTTCGGGTCATTGTCCTCAGCGCCAAGAAGGAAGCCAGGATTTGGGCGAGCAGGAAAATAAGATAGATGGAGTGGACGGCTCTCTCCAGAGGCAGAATGATAACGCCTTCATCTGTGATGAAGAACAGCAGCACGGGCAGCTGGAACGCGAAAGACAGGAGCCAGAAGGATGCAAGGGCTGGCACCTGATGACAGGGAGGAAAGAAACAGAGTTTGGTGCATAAGAGTGAAAGACTGAGCAGTGAGATATCGAGTGCCTCTATTACATCCCTGAGAAAAGCCAAAGATGATTCAATATCTTCAGAAGTTCAGTTTGCAATTTCTTACAAACCATGTAGAGAATACAAAAACATGTAGAAAGTCTTCAACTCAAATTTAGAGATTAAGATTTGGATTAATTATTTTTTTTAAAGGGGAATGAAACAGTAATTTGTAACCATGAAACAATGGTTGTTAATGGAGAGGCTGTTATGCTGCCATCTGCTGTGTCTTCTGAGTACTGCAGTTGGGTTCGACCGTTCTCAAAAAGAAATAAAACGAACGCACGTTGAAAACGCCTGTTCTCTTCAAGTTATGGGCCCAGAACGTCGCTAAAAGGTGAAGTTTTTGAGTCAGATAAACGGAATTGTGGGATTCACAGTGGATGATAAGATGTTTATCGACAAGCTGAGCGGACCAGAGAACTGGGAAACGTGGGAGTTTCAGATGGAGCATTTGCTGAAAGCTAAAGGACTATGGGGCATGCTAACGGAGACGGATATGCTAACTCCGGACGCTAGCATCGGATTTAGCATATCCCGAGCGGCTAGCATATCCGCTCGGGCAGAATTCGAGAGACACCCCAGTTGTATTTAATAACAAGCTGCCAAACTCCAAAAGAGGCTTGGGACATACTAAAAGGACATTTTGAGAGAGACACTTTAACAAATAAACTGTTCTTGAAGAAGAAATATTTCAGGTGTGAAATGAAAGAAAAGGACAGCTTAAATGACCATTTAAAACAAATGAAGGAACTGACCGATCAGCTAAGAGCACTAGGTGCTGTAGTTGAAGAGGAAGATCAGATTGTAACACTCCTGGGTAGCTTACCACCAAGCTATGCTACGATTGTCACTGCTTGCTGGTGCCTATCTCCAGCAAGTGTTCCGGGTGAAAGGCGGGGTACACCCTGGACAGGTCACCAGTCTGTCGCAGGGCAACACAGAGACATACAGGACAAACAACCATGCACTCACACCTAAGGACAATTTGGGCTGGGAATCGAACCCAGAACCTTCTTGCTGCAAGGCAACAACTCTACCAACTGCGCAGCCCAAGCATTAATCAATGAAGAGCAAAAAAGAGTCAATGTTAAAGATGAAAAACTGGGTGATGGCAGGATGGTGGAAGCTCTAGGATTTGGCATTGTTAAATTGAACATGACCTTCAAAATAGATGATGCTAAACCTGCCACAATGTAGGTTTAGCATTGTGGCAGGGTTTCTAGACAAAGTTGTCTAGAAATCTTTTTTCAGTGGGAGCTGCTACAAGAAAAGGAAATACAGTGCAGTTCAAAAAATCTTGGTGCTACATATGTGGCAAGGATGGAACTCTTCAAGGAATGGGAACACAAAGATCTGATGGACTGTACCAGTTGGATGTTAAAGGATCTTCACCTGTCTGTCATAGTGCATCAAGTACATCAGTAGCAGCTAATCTGTGGCATCAGCGCTTAGGTCACACCACCAAACTAAAGGAATTAGAAGATCTGGTGGATGGAGTGAAATTCTCTGCAGACAAAGAACTTCCTTTCTGTGAAGCCTGTGTAGAGGCAAGCTCACAAGACAGCCATGTAATGCAGTGGGAGAAATCCTTTCCAAACGTAAGCTGCAACTGATCCATAGTGATGTCTGTGGACCCATGCAGACTGAATCCATTGGTGGGTCAAAATACTTTGTAACCTTCATTGATGACTTTTCTCACTGTTGTAAGGTTTACTTCATGAAACGAAAAAGTGAAGTCTTAAGCAAATTCAAGGAATTTGAGAAAACATTCTCCAATGAGTGGGGACACAAAGTTACAAGACTCAGATCAGATAATGGTAGGGAGTACATTTCAAGTGAGTTTCAAGAATATTTGAAGACTCAAGGTATCCATCATGAGATGTCTGTACCTCATACACCACAGCAAAATGCAGTTGCAGAAAGAAAAAAACTGGACATTGGTTGAAGCAGCTAGAAGCATGTTGTCACATGCTAAGCTACCAAAGATGTACTGGGCTGAAGCAGTAGCAACAGCAGCCTACATTCAAAACAGATTGCCGACATCTGTTCTGAAGCAAGAGACACCCTACCAACGATGGCCTGGTAAAAAACTTGACATGAGCCATGTGAGAGTGTTTGGTTGTGTTGCTTATGCACATGTTCCAGACACTGAAAGACGAAAACTTGACAAGAAAGCTGTAAAGCTCAGGTTTGTTGGATATGCAAATAACGCAAAAGGATATCGTCTGTTCGACGAAGAAAAAGAAGAATTCTGATTCGAAAAGATGTCATCTTTAATGAGTCAGACTCTGACTGGAAACAGAAGGAGGAAGTTTCCTGTCCAGTGAGAGAGGTGATTACCATCACAGAAGAAAAGAAAACAACTGATGATGATGTCACTGTCGATGAAACTATTAAAAGAGGAAGCAGAATCAGTAGGGCTCCAAAGAGAGATGGATATGACGAGTTTGTAGATATGATGACTGTTGATCACTGTGCTGATGTGTGTTCTGTCACGGAACCAATCACACTGAAAGAAGCATTAAAGAGTCCAAATGCAAAAGAATGGCAGGAAGCGGCTGATTTGGAATACCAGTCACTGGAAGAAAATGAAACATGGGATCTGGTGGAACTACCAAAGGACAAAGAGGTCATTGGATCAAGATGGGAGTTGAAAGTCAAGCATCAAAGTGATGGAGAAGTGGAGCGATACAAGTGCAGACTTGTTGCCAAAGGTTACTCACAGCTCTATGGTGCTGACTAGGTAGGAAGGTAACTGGCTGAGAAGATTACTGAATGATCTTGGTATAGTCACAAAGCCTACAGTGATTCTGGAGGACAACCAAGGAGCCATTGCAATAGCAAAGAATCCCGTGGATCATTCAAGAACCAAGCACATAGACATTCGTTACCATTACATTCGTGAGTGTGTGCAGAATGGTGAAGTCAAGTTAGAATATTGTCCAACTGATGACATGAAGGCAGATATCTTGACAAAGCCTCTTGCTAGACAGAAGTTTGAGTATTTTAGAAGAAAGATTGGACGCTGAAAGATCCCTAGGTGTGAGTGTGTGTGCATGGTTGTTCGTCCTGTTTGTCTCTGTGTTACCCTGCGACAGACTGGTGACCTGTCCAGGGTGTACCCCGCCTCTCACCCTGAACGTGGCTGGAGATAGGCACCAGCACCTCCCGACCCCACTAAGGGACAAGGGTGTAATGAAGATGGATGGATGGTTGTTAATGGAGAGGCTGTTATGCTGCCATCTGCTGTGTCTTCTGAGTACTGCAGTTGGGTTGGACCGTTCTCAAAAAGAAATAAAACTAACGCACGTTGAAAACGCCTGTTCTCTTCAACTGTCACATAAGAACTTTTCTTGTGGTTCAGAAAGGATGTGTTTCTGAGTTACCTTTTCTTTAAGGTTGCCAATGTAGCCCAGGTAGAGTCGGATCACTTCAATCACTGTGACAAGGACCAACCCAGTTATAAGCAGAGCCTGGTAGTATCCAGGAAGATAGTAGTACTGTAAACAGAGAAGAAATGTTATGAGAATATTTTAGTTTACAAGAACATAATACATTAAAACCTGTCTCTGTATCTTCTGAGTGCTCCCTTTGTTTTGTTCAATATGCATACAAAATAAGTATTATTTTCACTGGACCAAAGTCGTAAACTTTGACTTTTTATTATATTACATACAAAACTCAGGAGCAAAGCATTTACAAATAGCAACTAAGCCTATTTTTATTGTTTTAACTACATACTTTAGCATTTTCTTGGTAGAGTGGTTTGTAACCTACTGCTCTGGAATAATAAATGTGGCTCTTTCATTCCCTCACCCTCACTCTTAATAACTTTGCATTTCATAGTTTAATAAAATAGCTTTGCTTCAGTGTGCTTACCATGAATTTCTGCACACTGCTTACATAATCATTTCTCTTATTTACAGCACATTCTTTTTTAACATAATTTTTTAATAAATCTTTACAACGATGGTTTTTATAAAGGCTATTTAACTACCAAATAAACAAGTAGTATTATGAAGACTCTAGAAAACATAACTAAAATTTAAAAGGTTAGTAACGTTTACTGAGTAAAAGTGAGGACTAGAGTCACCATATGAAAATACGTTTTTAAGGGAAACCACTACGTGGTGCCACAATTAAAGCTTTTTATTTGAAATCAAAATAATATGACATTTTTCATATTAGGAAGTTTTTGATTTTTGATTTTTCTAACTTTTTTGTCTATTATTTACTTAGTTTGACAAATACTACTATGTCTTTATAGCTTTCAATCTATTTCTAACCTTTGCAAAGCACGTTGTGTCACTTGTTTGTAAGATATGTTTGATTGACTTTATGTGACTGGAGGTTCACAGTTTTTAGGGTTTTTGATGATGTCACCTAATAGGTCTACAACTTAAAGTGCAATTCTATTTATACAGAGTGAAACATTACATACAATTATGATTGGTAAAAATAATTTCAAAACTTGTTTCCATTTAAAGCAGTTGTTTTGAGAAATATTTAAGATTTATAGTGATTTTCTAAATACTTACTTTCACTTCCAACATGAACACAGCAGAAAACCACCAACAAGGAAAGTAAAACAGGTTGAAGTACAAGAGCATTTGAAGGGGAAGGTGAGAAACCAACTCGTTGACCACTGATAAAAAAAAAAAAATTCAAAGAATTTTAGACATTTTTAAAGCAACATTAAAATAAATTAGGGTATAGGGAACTGCATGTGGAATAATCTGTTTGCAATCCTAACACAAAGAGGAGTAATATGTAAGTTTTGCAACATAAAAATATCCAAATCTCATGTAACTACAAGAAATTTTAAAACATATAAAGAAGGTGAATTTTTATGTTTTGTTTTGAGTGAATTTAATTAACCGAAAATACAGTTACAAGGATGTGAAAATACAAGAAAATACAAGAATGTGTAGTTGCTACACATGAAATTTGTCTCAATGATTTCTATTAAATCTACTTTAATCTCTCACAAAAAACATTAAACTGTACATTCATATAGATTATGTTTTACCAAGGAAGATGCTGGTAACTTTATAAGCTATGATATTCATGAATGCATAAAGAAGTAACCTCAAGTTCATGAGATGAAGCAACACAAGTGGCTGCTGTATGCTCATATGCATATGGTGATTCAAATAAACAAACAGTATATTTGTTGACTTTTAATCTGGAAGTCAACAAAAGTTAGCTAGATGTAATGATATCCCAAATATAATAAATCTCTTCAGTAGCATGTTTTGTCAGACCATAAATTATTTTATTCTTCTACAGTTTAAATATTGGATAAAATACCTGAACTTGTTTAGCTTGGAGCTATGTCAAATAGTATCAAGCTGCTCCTGGATTTTTTTGTGCACATTCAAGATATGAACTGCTCTAGTCATCCTGCATTTTATCAAATAGGAACTCCTAAACTTGGTAGTTGTAGAGTGGTGTTTGTAATGTTATAAACAGGAGTTATAAACAGTATTTATTTGCCAGGCTGACATAAAGAGCACAGGTGCTGTGTGTTGAACGAACCAGATGCATCCTCCTGCTCCCTGCTGAAGTCACTGTCCGCTGTCCTGTTGTTTGTGAACACGGAGCCTCCCATGTAGGCAAGGCCCATCTGCAGGTTCTCTGGTACAGGCGAGTAAAACACAGGCATGGCGGCTCAAACTTTTGGTCATGGCAGAACTAACAATCCAAATACTTTAATTGTGGCATCTGTGTCTGGGTCTGCAGCTAATTCCTGTTGTCCTCAATACTATAAATGCACAGTAGAGATTGTAATGGCTACACAGAGACAGACAGTCCAATGCTACTGCTAATCAGATTATCAAGAGGGAGGCGGGCTGAGGATTAGTCTGAAACATTGACATTACACGTTGTTTGTTAGTGGGTATTTTTCATGAGTAAATCTGTTTATATGCTTTGGGAATAAATTGGTATTTGGGTTCCAATGAGTTCACATAGGGACAGCAGCGATAAAACGCTGTTTTGTTCCTGGCAATTTGGTACAATGAACAGATAAAAATGGAATCTAGATCTTTGTGTTTTTGTAATTTTTATTTAAGCATGTAAACAAACAGTAAGCCTCAAGTATGCCTAACACTCTCCACACTGCGTCCAACCAGCGAGTCCTCAGAATGGGGCCTGGCTTTAACAGCGTTGCCTTTTAGCCCCACTCATCATTAATGCAGCTGGGTTGCAGATGCAAAGTTTGGCCACATGGGGTCATCACAGCTCGTCCCTTGGTGCATGCAGGGGGAAGTTCTGGAACTCCTCTGGCACTTTTTCCCCTTTCTGGGACCTCTTATAGAAACCAAGAGACTCTAACAGGCTGCTGATCTCATCTGCCTTCATGTTCTTCACAGGGACAGTCTGATGTTTCAGGAAACAGAGAGAAGAAACAAAAGCAAGGACACATCAGCTAAGGGTTTAGTTGGAACTCTGTCGGTTAAATACTGGAAATCATATTGAAACACATTCATGTATTGACAGAAATTAGTAGGTAAGAAACAGCAAAAAGGTTTGTTTATTCATAAATCAAAGTGGAGGATCTTTATTAGCAGTCACTGGGTGAGAGCCAGGGTGCATCCTACACAGATTGCCAGTCCATCACACAGCAATGGACTGTGAGAGGAAACCGGAGTACCCAGACAGAACCTACACATATACAGTTAGAATATGCAAACTCCAGGCAGAAAAAACCCAGGATTTAGTCAGGAACCTCTCAGATGTGCCTCTGAAACGCAAATCTTACCTTTACAACCTCATCCTTTTCATTGTAAAATATCAGACGGGGCTTCTTCTCCTCTGATGAGTCATACTCTAAGTTATGGCTGTATGGCAAAAAACAGATCAGGGAAAACAACAGGTAGGCAACACATCTATCTGTTTCAGTTGGCTCAAGCTGATAAGACTTGGAGCACAATACTTTTGGAAAGCTCACATATCTGGGCCAGGATTTAGCCAACAGCTTGAAGCCATGTCTCAGCAAGAAAATGTAGGAATGTGACAGAAGCAGAAGGATACTATAAAGCCGATTGCTCCATGAGGAAGTGATGGAGCTCAGGCATTTTCTTTATGGCTCATCCAACCACACTGGGTGCCTGCAAAATTGACAACAGACAGTTGTTCAAACTGGTGTGTGTGTGTGTATTTCATTGTGCTCTTAAATCTCAACAGAAAACAACTCAATGAACCTGCAGCTCATTCTTTGTTGTACTTATCCTTCTTTTTTTGTTTTGTTTACCTTCCTAATATTATTTGCAAATGCAGAGATCATTGTTTTAATTTAACACATTCTCAGCAAGAAATGTTGCAAATACTTTTGTTGAAACTTTTTGTTGAAAAATAAATCTAGGTGATGGTTCGAAGTTATCTGTGTGTGTTATATTTTCTTAGTCCCACTCACCATCAGTTTAGCTCTGGCTATAACAAGCCGTTCTTCAGCTGCCGTCTTGTTGCTGCTTCCTAATGCTCCAGCAGCAAGCCCAAAAGTGAGCACCAATAAGGCCCACATGCTAAAGATCAGTTTGTGTCTCTTAATCCTTCTGCTAAGGTTTAACAAGCAACGTGTAACTTTTGAATTTTGCTGGCCAGGTTTTCAGGATGGATGAGTCCATCAGAAACTCATATGGGGTAGTTCAGCTCACCTGAGTTGAACTGTTGTTGTTCTTCCAGTTTTACTGATATAAATTTACACATAAACAATAACAAATGCAGCCACCTGGTTCACATAGATGTAGTTGTATTGCCAAAGTCTTGGTTATTAGTCTGTTTTGATTTATTTAGTGTCCCTGGTTTTAAGGAATAGTCTCATCCACATCAGCAGGATTCCAGAAAATCCACAGAACATCTGTGCTGTTATCACTTTTTCCCATACAGTACACGCTCCAGAAGCCAGCCAGATGCTCTCGTTCACTGACAAGCAAAGTTCAGTCTTTGGTGATCGAACTAATTCCAACAAAAAAATAATGTAATTTGTCCATTTAAAAGTAAAACATATGTTTGATTTATAACATCCAAATTTAATTTAAACTTTGTGAGCTTTACATTTTTCATATTTTTTCCTTAAAAAGTTATCCATATGTTTGGCTTTACTTGCATTCAAATAACTAAAGAAAATTTAGTAAATGTTTAAATTGACAAGCTATATTATTTCTCATGGAAATTCACAATTATACAGAGATTCTCTGCCAACATTTTATCCCTGGCTGTTTGCATATTTACTAACCTCAACCCTGGAGGGCCTCACAGGGTCTACTTGTGATGAAACACTCAACATGTGTTTTTTTCTTTGAAAGGGCCTCTTAAAATGATTAAAATTAAAGTGGAAGTTTATTAGATTTATCAGTTCTAATCTGAAACTAGGAATTTTTATAGCAACTTAGAGCTTGTTGTAGCTGTTACTTATCTTTGAATGTTTACATTTTGTTCAAAAGGTTAGGGTTGTTGAAACCCATCCAATTTGTCTTTGGCCAAATTGCAGAGGAAAAACAGACTTGCTCCACTTTCTTCCAAATCACTTCTCAGTCATGATGGTTAAATCTTGCTTTAGTTAATCTGTGGACAGGGGTAAGTAACAGAAGTTTAATATATAGCTAGGTCTTAAGTGGTCAAAAAACCTAAAATGATGCCAGTTTTTTGAAGAGTTGTCTCTTTCAGTCTACTGAATGCAGTAGGAGTGAGTCACAATATCTATTTAGAACCTTTCT
The DNA here is from genome assembly GCA_903067095.1 of Girardinus metallicus. Taxonomy (NCBI): domain Eukaryota; kingdom Metazoa; phylum Chordata; class Actinopteri; order Cyprinodontiformes; family Poeciliidae; genus Girardinus; species Girardinus metallicus. Next base: position 50,384 of record CAEGAE010066233.1, on the reverse strand, counting down.
AAGTTTAGAATGGGAACAGTGTCATAGTTCAGCTGCCGGAGTTTGTATCCACTGTTTAGTACTATATTAGTTAGGTCTGTTTTAGAATGGCATGTAGCTTGGGAAGGTGAGTTCAGCCGGGAATCATTTGTGCTGCATTAACTTTCTTCACTTGCCTACAGAAAGGGCTGGATTTAAAGACAGAACAACACCACGAATCATGGCTACAAGGAAACAGGCTTTCAGCAAAAGTCACTGGGGTCTGCCATAAGAAACAAGACTCAACACAAAATAGATGGCCACAAGATACTGGCAGGCAAAGGGTACATGTGACTCTATAACTAAGTAGCTGGAGCAATGTATAGACTGTCTGTGCTGAGGATAGGCTGGAGGGAGCACAGGAAAACTGTAAGACATAGCCAAGATCGGCTGAGAACTATAAGTACAAGATCCTGAGGGACTTTTAGATCTAGGTACAGGTGATGGTTATTCAACTGGACCTGAGGTTGTAGGCAAAGCAGTGAGCCATATTGCCATATGTTGGAATGCCAAGGAATAGCAAGAAAAAGAAATATTAGAAGCAAGCAAGCACTTATGTTGCTTGACTCTCCACAAATAGAAACATTGCGGAGACTCAAGGTCTTGGTGGTGCCAGTGGTTGTAGATTCACAAGGAAACCTGAAATAAAAGATTTCAGCATCAACTTTTAATACCTCAATTGGTAAATGTGCAGTCCTTTGAACAGCTAAGATCTGACACACAAATAAACAAAACTCAAATCTAGCAAGCCATTGATACAGAACCTAGGCCTGAAGTGGAACCACGTAGGTGAATAGTGTGAGGAGGAAGTTTTGTGTGTATATATATTTATTGATAGAGAGATACTATTGGTCTTTAAGGAAATAATCTGATTTACAACAGTACCTTTAGTACTGAGAGTAGCTAATATTCCCCATTGTGTAACATGCAGGGTACACCTCCAAAATTTCCATGTCAATACACTGTCGGTGTTATCTTATGTCTCTATATTTTGCTCATCCAAACACCGGCACCGTTACATCTTTCTCCTGACTTTTTCTTCTTTGCTGTCATTGCCACACTGCTGAAGTTGCGTGATAACCAATGTTTGACTCTATTGTGCTCTCCACATGAAGTCAGGCCTTGTGACAGTGCTGCGTATATGCAGTGTATGAACACCCTGAATATGGAAAAAAAGCTTCTCCTCACCAAATTTATTCAGTCACTTCATGTTGCGAGAAAAGCAAATTCATTAGGTCACCACAAGAGGGTGGTAACAGCTGTCTGTGAGCTTACTGGCAGTCTGGCGGGTAAAAATGTTCTTCCAATTTCTAGCCACAGACAGTTATGTTTCCAACAAAAATAAACAATCGTGCCTGGAATCCTGAAGCAAAACCATCTTGTTATCTCCATCTTTTCCAGACGCAGAACTGTGCAGTGTAGAGTTCTGCACCCTGCATTTAACTCTTAGGAATTACACGTCCAAAGGCAATAAAACTGTCCCCCTTTCAAACAAGGTTTCCTCCCTTTGGCATTTGTCATAACTCTGTAGGCCTGTACTGTTCCTGTTTTACATCTGCATCATTGTGTCTGAATCTTTTCTCACAATGGATCTTAACCTTGGAGAACGTAAATAGTTGATGTGAAAAAAAAGAGCAGCTCAGCATATGAGAGGGGAGAACATACAATGAACTGTGGGGGTGGGGTGATTTTGCTGAGGCCAGGTCTATACATGTGGATGTGTCCCATATGTGTTCACAATCAGCATGTTTTAGCTTACATCACATGGTGTCTGCCAGGAGGGGTTTGTTGTTATTAATGTGCTGACAAAGGGAAACTGTAGCCATTTATAACCAGGTAGTTATGGGGCTGAAACGCAGATGATGAAAACGTTTACGAAGTTCAGACTGAGCAACTTTTTCCAGCAGCACTTTTGGGTAAATTGCAACACTTGCAGCTGGAAAAAAGAACAAACGCCTAAACACCTCGCTCAGATCCTGCTTACTTTTGAAAGCTTGTTATAAAGAGACACACACTTCCTGTTTCTCCAAAGCACCGGATGCTGTCTACTAGAGCCAGCAGGGCATGTGGTTGTTTTCCTATAATCTGAGATGTGAAAAATATGTATCTTGCATTGACTTCCCGTGTATTACTCCATGTATTAGTGAGCTCAAATACATGGAGGAAATCAACGCAAATACGCTTTCAGGTATTTGCTGACTTTTGTCTGTGAGTATTTACCTGGCTGGTTTCTCAGGGCAATTGACTAGAAAGCATAATATACCTCAAAGTGCTGTGCTCCAGTCAGCACATCCAAAACCAGTTACCTTAAAAGTCATGATACACAATTGCCATTACTTAACAAAGTTATGCAAAACAGACGATTATAGCTTTGTTATAGAGCTAACTTGTCTTGGTAATACAAATAAATCTTTATTTTGAAGTGCCTGCATGCTAAAAGAGGGCCACCATGGTTAATTTAACTTACAGTTAGTATTAATTAATAGCATAATAGCTCTAATTTTCTCCAGGCATGCAGTCACTGTCCAACCAGCTTTGGGACAAGATATGTCAGTTGCAGGCTTGAATGTTTAAAGGATTTAGCTGCAATTTCAGCTTAGCTTTGGTTTTGTTAAGAAAATGAAGAAATTTAAGCTGACAGTTGTTCAATTTTCTGGTGCCTTCTGGTGTAAATGAGTACATTTTCTCAATTGTACTTCAGATTATAAGTCAGGAAATGTTATAAAAATAAAGATGTTGCAACTTCACTGGGTAGAATTCATGATGGATATTTTCTTGCTTTCAGACCTTTATTTTGATTGAATATTTGACATCAAAACAATAATCCTTCCTTCAACTGCAGTCAAATGTTTATATGCACTCAACATGGCCATGAATGTCACGACTTTGGTCTTTTAATGATGTAGTTCAACCAATGTTTTCCCCAGAATGTAGTCATTATATAATGTGCATTATTTTCTTGCTATAAACATCTTCTGTCTAATTAAAAGGTAGAAACGTTATGAAAAGCACCAAGCAAAACAGTCAAAGTATTGGCCAGTAGTAGCATTTTTCATAATTGAAACTGATTTCTTTTTCTTGTTAGAAGAAATAGATACAAAAAAACATCTCTCAAAAGTACAGCTCTAGGTAAGTTTTTGAACTTATGGAGGACGTCAACAAATTATCAGGGCAAACTGCTGTTGGCTGTTGGGTCCTGTGAAGATAGTCACTCTGCAGTTCTTGAGCAAATCGTTGTGATCCATCCTCCGTGTGTGACCCTGACTTCTAACTTTCCTCAAGGGAGAAGAATCAAAAAACAATTTCCCTCCTCTAAGGTCACGAACGTATCAGATTGCTAAAGCAACAACAGAACCCATGCTTTTGTCATCTCTCGTCACATGTCATAACCACAGCTGTCTTACCAACTATAGCACCTTTCTAAAAACACTGCAGTGACAGGCCTCTGCTCGGCATGCAGAGGTTAGGAATAACCTCACAGACAGTAATCCTTGCATTCGCACACTTCCATGGGGACGGGGATGAAATAATAGACAGGAGTGACAGGATGTGTGAAAGAGTTTGTCGGGGAAGTGGGAATGAGGTGAGCGCAGTGGAGTTTTTGCACTTATAGACGTCCAGTTTCTGGCCACATAAGAGAAGCCAGAGGGCAAACAGACAGCAAGCACTGTTCCCCACCCTGTAATCTGTTTCTGCCTAATCAGAAACACATGGCTTCCTATAATGACTCCACTGTTGCACCGTGAAACAGAATGAGTTGTGAGGGTCAAACAGTGGTATCATTGCTGCGCACACACACAGCGACAAAAGCCATTGTGATGAAGATATTCTTTTAAATTCCACTGTTACACTGCTGTTCATAAGCAATTATATTAATTGTAATTTTTCACAATTTCTCATGTCACAACCATAAACTTCAGTGTATTGTGTTAGGAGTTTATGCACATTTGTGTAGTCAAAGGTTTTAAAAAGACAAGGTTTTAAAAATCTTTTTGAAAATAAAAATCAGAACTCGTATGCTCTGATACATCTAAAATTGCAACAAATACCCTTTAGAAGTCATATAAATACAATCCAGCTGTATTTAACATAAGTTTAACTTATGTACAGCTGTCAAACAAGTTAAAGCAGATGTTTCTTTAAATACTGGTGACTAATGTGTGTGGTAAAGACAGAGGTCGGTAGTACCTAATTACATTTCCTTCAGTAACTTTGTGGAATAGAAGTTCTTTTAGGAGTAGTTTTACTACATCAAACACTGTCGGGATTTCAATGTGGCAATTCCCGTACATTGTTCATATTCTTTATTTTTGATAAGAAAACACCAATATTCATTTGTTCAATTTACAGTCGCATGTGCAACATATAACTTTGATTTTAGACATATTGAAACATAAAGTTCTCCTTACTCTGAATTGCTTCCACTTTCCCAGTGGGAAATATGACTTCAGAAGGTGTTTCAGTTGATTTTACAATGGGAAGTCAGAATTTCAAGCATGAACGCAGGTCATACTTTATGGATTTTTGATTATGAAACAAATAGAAATTAAATTTCCTTCCTCATCACAATATGCATTTCATTGTGCTTATCTATACAACATAACCCCAATTAAAGTACATTGAAGTTTGTGGTTGCAATACAATAGGAAACAGTTTAAAGACCATGAAAATTTTCATGAGGAAGTGTACTGTATTTGTGAAACCACTGAATTTTCTGACAAAATCGAAGTACTGTTCAAATAACAAAATGTAATGAAAATGACAAAGCAAGGATGAAGTTTCAAATTAAATCGTCTTTGTTCTGCAGGATTACAGCAACTAACATGCTCCTGTGACTTGTTTTTTGAAAAGAAAAACTTTAGCAAAACTTTGCCCTTCGAATAACAAAGCTGTTGCAAACTACAGTCCGCCGCCACAGACTGGACTGAGCGCTGGGACAGCTGGGGTTTACTGCATAAAAACATAAGCCATCTGCTTATTTTCCTTGGTTTTGGGCAGACACATTGGGTCTTGTGATCATTTTCCATCCAATATCTCCCCTTTGGCTGCTTTGGGATGGAGTGAGTAAGAAGCGGGAGGAAAAAAAAGTAAAAAAATAAAACCCTGAAGTGATCGTGTGGAATTATGTGAAAGCTGAAACCTCGAGTCACATTAGGAAGTCTGAAGTCCCATTTAGTGCACAGATTTTGGCTGGATGGGTGCACAGGAGAACAGCTAGCTGTTAGAAGAAGGTGAAATAAGTGACAGAGAAAAGGGCGCACAATAGACTACAGACAAAGAGACATGAAAAAGAAAGAGAGAGGATTTAACAGGAAAGAAGAAGAAGAAGACTGAGAAAAGACTGATCTGCTTTTTATTAGCCATCCAAATCTTTTCCCCTAATGCACTCCCTGGAATACTGCTGACAAAGAGGGAAAATCCAGGGCAATTTGAAGTTCTAGACAACTGTTTGCACACACATCCATGCAATGGGAAAAGAAAAACAGAAAGATCTTAGTCTGGATGGAAAAGGCCCGAAGCTTAATTATATATCTGACAGTTTGTATCATTTTTGCAGTGCTTTGCAAAAACATTTGAAACCCTTAAACCTATTTCACATGTTATGCAACCAAACCTCAGTGTACTTTCATCGGTATTTGATGTGACAGAAGAGCACAACATATTGCATATTTGTCAAAAAGAAGGAAAATTATTCATGGCTTTCTACATTTTTTTTCTTTTTTGGTAATTTTTTTGGTTAGTTCCTGTTTTTCTGATTCTATTAAATATAACCTGGTGTGATCAGCAGCAGGTCACTAAATAAGTTTTTTTTTTTTTTGTAAATTAATCTATTTATAATTCTAGTTCTAAGAAGGCCTTACAAGTTTGTCAGAGAACATTTTTGAAGAAACAATATCATGAAGGCCAAGAAACATTAAAGACATTATAGAACCCCTCATTGGCTGAACTTAATTGGAATTACATAAAAAAATACATTTAATTTGTTTTGTAGGGACAATGTAAGTTAATTAACATTTCTGTAAATGTGCCAGAATTAGCTGGAATGCTATTTTTCATCTATTGGCCCCGGACACTGCTCAGTGTTCAGATTCTAAAATTGGTAGATGATTTTATCTTAAAAACTGCTCATGTGGGGTGCTGTGATGGTGCAGGGGCAAAGCAGAACTATGTATGGAGGACTTAGTCCGCATAGCTGGTTCGCATAGTCGCAGGTTCAATTTCCAGCCTGGTGACATTTGCCCTCTTGTTTAACTAAATTGACAGGACAGAACTGGAGAGCATTAATCACAGAAACAGCTAAGAACCCCGTGGAAAATCACTCATCAGTCTGAAAACATCAAACCCACGGTGAAACATTTTAGAGGCAGCATCATGTTGTGGGCATGCTTTTCTGCAACAGAGACAGGAAAACTGGCCAGATGAATGGAGACAAGTCTTTTAAATTTGGGGAAGAGATGAGTACAAATACAGAACCTAAAATTGTCGGATTTGTAATAATAAAGTTCTCTTTACAAATGTGTGCTAATAGTACAATAAAATCCCAATAAAATACATAAATAAATTCATAAACATTTGTAAAGAACTGTAAATTTCCAAGTATAGAGAGGTACACACATTAGAAAAAACTTTTTCACATAAAAGTCTCACATAGATGCAACAATGAGGTTAAAGGCAGTTAGAAAAAAAATCAGGGACTTCATAAAGGTGCCTGAACTAAAAGAGTAGCAGCAAATTTTTTGTATCCTAAATGACATTATGCACAACACTGAAGATTGTCTCCACCCAAAGCAATGTCCTCAAGCTTCATCTGTTCTGACCTACTTGTCTGAGTGACTGTATGGGAGGTCGCCTTGCTGTGTGGTTCGCTTTAATTTGTGCAGTAAGAAGACCCTAATTTAGCTCCGTGCCAAGACAGAGTAGTTTCATGTCTTATTATAAGACAGTCTCAAATCACAGAGGGTGTAGATGCCACTGGAAACCTCTGAACACATACAATGCGAGCGGTACCCCCTTTCTTTCCCCCCATCATTCAAGTTGCACGCTGACCTCAGTTCTCAGCGGTTTTGGCTTAAGAAAAGCACCAGCTCCATTTCCAGTAAATGTCATTTCATAGTTTCTGCATTTCCACAGAGCTGAGGAACAGCGTTTATCGTGTAGGAAGGGCTGCAATTAGACAATGTTTCTCGCAGACTGAGCGTCGGCAAAGAGAAGAGATGAAAATTGTATTTTTAAAATCTCCTCTGGCAACATCTGATGCAAGGAAATGACAGCATCTCAGAAAACTGTGCCACAGCTTGAAACAAAGAAACATCAAAACAGCATTAATGTTTTTCAAGACCCCTTTTAACCAAAGTTAGATTTTAGTTGAAAAAAAGGATGTCATAAACTTGTCTTTGCTTTTAAGCTCTTAATCATCAATCTTGAACAATCATTCCCCTCTTTTTATAATTCCGTTGTTAAGTTATTACTTTTAGTCACTTTCAAGTGTAATTTGACTCTCCTTTCTTTCTGCTTTGCATTGCAGAAAATATTTGTCTTTTTCTCCCTCACTCATAAATTTCTTTCTTCCTCTCCTTGCAAGGACTGAAATGGCTACCAGATGTGGTTCCAATCTGTTCTTGTTTCCATGGAAACATAGGGACTGGAATAGGTTTTTTTTTTTGTTGTTGTTGTTTCTTAAGTCCAAGGCTTCTGGCTGACTCATGGGGCCAGAGTTTTCAAGTCTCGCTGTTTCTACAGACATGGCACACAGAGGGCGCCCCGGGTCCAACTCGTGTTCAGCCTGCCAGCTGAGATGTCACTGAACCCCTTTCCCACATGGCTCCAACTCTGACAGTTTTTGTACAAACTTCACTTGGTGTTGTACAATTGCTCCTTTGTGCTCTTTTCTCTGGCTTGAAGTCAACTACACAAGAAATTATGTTTCTCTCCACAAGCTGCTATCAAAATCCTTTTCATGGAACTCTCTTACTATAATAATTAAGAAAAGGACAATCAGCAACAGAGTTTATCCTAAAAGCTATAAATGTACATGCAAATATACATGCAAACATTAAGACCCGCTGCTTTTCCCACAACATGTCAGGGATGAAAAGCTAGAGAACATGTGTCGGTATCCTCAGCTGAGAATCTTCTCCATCTGCTCGTTCTCAGCTCGCAGATGGAGGCAGTTGTGTCAACATTCCTCTCTATTCTGGCAGTAAATCTGACTTCAAGATGTTGTCACATGAAATATTGGACTATGCGAGGGAAAAAGGGTGGAGGATAGATCCAGTAAAAGACCTGGCTGACAAGGCTTACAAGAATTTAAAACTAAACTTTGTGAAAGTTAAGACCAGGTTCAAAGTGGATCTAAAAAGAATGGGCCTAAAACAGAATGGCTTTGAGCATCCTTGTGAAGTTGTATTTGGATTGTAAGCTAATAAAATCACACTAGCAGTTAGGAATTAATTACAGTGCCAAATTTAAAATTTTTATCTTTTTCTTTTACTTTTTCTGTCCTGAAACATAGCATGTTAGGTTGTCTTACTGTTGAGAGCAGATTTCCTCTAAAAAAGAGGAAGAAAGAAAAAGCTGTGCGGGGAGCTGAAAGAATGAGAACATAATATGACAGGAGAAGTCTAAGTACCATTCTACTGAAAAAATGGGGTCATACAAAGCATTGACAAAAATCATGGTAATAGGTATGTCACCATTCTTTTGTTAAGAGCATTTATTTCCTAAAGTTCCTTTTTTTCTGTTTAGGATTATGCTTCTGATTTAGAAAACTAATTTATTCCAAGGCTTTGCCAGTTATTATAGAGTCAATAAAGATGTGGTAGTGTGGGTAAATCTTAAGTTGCAGATTTGAATGCATTGCACAATGTCACAATAATGAAAACACTCCCACTTCTTCCAATTATCCATTCATTCAGTCATCCATCCAACCAACCAACCAACCAACCAACCAACCAACCAACCAACCAACCAACCAGTCATACCTTAAGATCAGTTTTTGCTCTATCCCCTACAAAATAAACCATATATACAGCACATGATTAAGTTCTTAGAACAGAGTTTCCACTGTTTTAAAACCAATGAAAGGAGCTCTTGTCCCCCTTCCTTGAGAAGCCAATCAACAGTCTCCTGGTTCCTTCTGGCCCTTTGAAGAACCGCTCTGACTGAACGCCTCAGGGCTTCTACCATGTCCCTGAGACTCAGCAGTCCAAGTCCAGAGAGGCAGGAAAGGGTCATATATCAGTCAATGACTAATTCTGTATTGTTCTGCATTTCTATATATATATGTATATTGTCAGCTTTACTCTAAAGTCGTGGACTTGAAAAAAAAAATTCAATGCGAGTAACATGACCCCCGTCAGACCAAATATGTGTCACAAGTGAGGATATTGTTTCTGTGAAAAGAAATTCAACTAAAGTTAAAGAGAGTGTTGTTTTCCAGTCACGGTTTCCACTTTGGCTACACATATTGCTTTTTTTATTCAAAAGAACTAAATGAACACAGAGAGTTTAACAGCCATACGCTAAAAGGCAATCAAAGTTGCAGTAAAACAAACAAACAAACAAACAACACAACTAAAACAAAATATATCTTACAGCTGGTGACGGTTTTGCAGTTTCTTTAGGCCCTTCTTTACAAAAATGCATTGTAAGGCAATGAAACCAGGCAAAGGCCAGTCAGGCAAATCACTGCAACTTAATAGTTACACATTATTATGGTTTTAAGCATATGCACTTGTTACAACAGTGGTATTATGGTAGTATTGTACAATACTCTTTTGTATAAGATTTGCTTATGGGAGGCTGCAACAACAAATGGAGGGAGCAGAAAGGTTACAAATTTCCTCTGCAGCTATAATGCCATATAATTACACTCTGCGTCATGCAGTTAAGTGTTACACAAACAATAACATCAACAGAGAACAATTACAAAGCCAATGTAAACTTTAGAGAAGGAACGTACTCTTTCTGCAGATTTGATTAAGAGCCAAAAATAAGCAACACAGCAAAACCAAAAAAAGCTAATACAATATGAAAGCCAGTTCATTGACACCGAAGAAAACAGAGGAACCCACACGGTCATATAAGCACAGCTTACAAAGATAATAAAAAAAGTACACAATGTATACAAGTAAAATGTTGAAAAAAATAAAGAAATGGCTTGTACCTTGACAAAAAAGATAGAAACATTTTGTTAATGTAATATTCCTCATCTCAAAAAACATGCCGAAAGCAGATTAACATCACTTCCTATGCCACTAATTGTTCATGTAGTTCAAGTTGTAAAAGCTGCTATAAATTAGCTTTTTTTCCCTACCTGAAAAATTTATTGTTAGTGTTCCACAACAATACTTTCATGGACGTGAAATTATGGGGTCAGCACTTGGAGTAAACAGTGGCAAAATCCTTTGGCAGACATGACTTTGGTTTTACACACAAGATAAGAGTACCATTTAAGTCTCTGTTTTTGCCAAAAGCAAGAACATTCAAACATCCTCTAAAATTTAGCATAAATCTGCTGGTATTATTCAATTCTTGGAAAGCTATTTTTGTCATAAAATTTACCTTACTGACATCTATTCAAAATAAGAATTTGACAGTGACCTGATTTCCTGAGGGATCAAAGAATCTAGTAATCTAGAATGTTAAACAAACAGAAACTAAAAGACATTAAATTGTTTTGGTTCTCTTTTTTAGCTTAGTGGTTCAAATACAGCAAGAGGGCATTTTCTTTAATCTTAGCAAAATCCTTTCATATGAATCAACAAATGACATCTGACAGAGCTGGCCAAGTGATGATGATTAAACTTCAAGTGGAGAAAAGCTTAGTAAGGCTGAATTTAATAATGAAGATTTAAAATGTTCTTAGGGTTTCTTATTAAACCAATAAGAAACCCTTACTGATTTAATAAGGGTTTTTTATTAAACCAACAAATCTGAGAGATGGGTGATCAAAGTTTTTTTGTTGTTGTTGTATTTTTAATAAAGATTGTCATAGAAATACTCAGATTCATTAGACTAATTTAAAATTTAAAATATTACATCTAGAGTAGACATTCATCTGCAAAGAAACTCTTTAAGGCTGGAATGATCTTGAAAAGCTTTGGTATAGAGCTATACTGCTGCATGTGGCTCTAAGCAAGGTAGAATAGAAAAATGTTAGCTTCTAGTCATCAGAGCACCAATTACTCACTGCCACTGTCTGTGCATTACATGCTAATAGCTATTTTTCTGGCCCTTGTTCTTTTAAATTCCAGCTTTACAAATCATAAAGCAATGAAATAAGTTTTGAACATGTCAACACTTTTCTCAGTAAAAGTATTTGTGATGGGGCTATTGACACGAAATTCACATCAACTCAGCAACAACCTAAGTATTATACATATAAACAAACTACTAAGTCTTACAAAGAAATAAATCTAAAAATAAAAGTGTGTGTAATAAAAACTTAAAATATAAGAACAAAAATCCCCACAAAGACACAGAAAACCAAGAAAATAGCTGAAGTCTGTTTGTAACAATTAATCCTGCCCCCATCAGTGTCAGTTAACATTGGTTGGCTTAGTCCTAGTTAATTGCCTTTAAAAGGGTTTCTTATTATCAAGGTATCATAGAAGAAGCATGTCATAATTAGAAGAAGCTCTCTCAGGACCTTCAGATCCTAATTCTGAGAGAATTAGTCACATACATGATCCTAATTTTTTTAATGTCTAAGTTAGAGCTTTTGGGGTCATCATTCAAAATCAGAAAGAACATGTCAACATAAACCAGCCATTGCAAGATTTCTGATAGAGGAGTCAAAAGAATAATCAGCAAAGTTCTCTAAGAGGCAATAATTAGTCGCAGAAAGCTTCAGAAAGACCTGGAATTAGCAGGTACATTCCTTTTTTATGAAGTAATGCACTCATCCCATGTGGCCTCACTTTACACTTTATGTCATTGCAAAGGAAAAAGCATATTTATGCTTGTTTTCTGCAGAACATTTGAACAAGCCAATCAAATATTGGGAGAGTGTAGTCTGGTCAAATGAGACCAAAAGGAATTATTTTTAAAGTTATTGCACATTCCAAGTCTGGAGCACTAATGGCACTGCATATCACCCCCAAAACACCATGGAAACAATGAGCCCCAATGTAGCACTACACCGCGAAGCTTTCTATTTGGGAGTGCTAGCATCATGGTGTAGGGCTCTACCACAACAATGGTACTGGTAAGTTTCACATAATCAGTGAAAGAGTGAATAGAAAAATGTACCAGAACAATATTGATAAGAATCTACAGGGTTGATTGTTTTAACAAGACAATGATCTTAAACACACAGTCAATGAAACTGTCTGTTTCCAAGACAGTAAGTAAAACTGTTCAGTCACCTGATATGGATCTGTTTCAAAATTTACCCCCCTACTGAAAACAGTTTGTGTGGATGCATGGGTCAAAGTTAAATTTGAGCAATGCATGTGAGCACTTTTTCCATACAGGAGACATCTTGAAATACTCTTGAAGACATTTCAGTAAGCACATTTAAAACCTATTCCCTGTGTCATTCTCCTTCATTAAACTTGATGTATTGACTGATTTGTGCGGATTACATTAGTTGTTAAAGACAAACGCATTTCATATCAAAAGCCTCATTAGAAGTGAATCTACAAAAAAAAATGTTGATGTAATCAATACTCATTTTACATGCAGTAGATAAATATAAATGTGGGCTCATGGCTCAGCAGCTGAGATGAATGAACTTTTAGATAATGTCCCTGTCCCTGTGTTGTGTTTAGCTCTAGACAAGGTTGTGTTGCGACTTGAATACATACATTTGATATTTAACAATTGTGTCATGGTTATTATAAAACACCCTCCTGGTCTAATTCTATTGTGCCTTTTATTTCAAAGAGGTTGTTACTTCTGAATGTTCCTGGAGGCACTGCCCTCAAGCTGTTCATTGATTAAAAAGCTATGTTGCTGCTAGCTTCAAACAAACAGTCCAGTCTTGTAGAAAATAATTGGCAACTCCTCAGAATTTTTCCAAACACTTACTTCACTACCTGTGGTGGCATAATGGCTGTTTTTTGCTGGGGTGTTTTACTTTCAGGTGTATCAAGGGTACCACCTTTGCCTTTCTTCCTAGGTGGCTTTTTTATGGGAGTCTTCTTCGGTGTAGGGTCCAGCAGGTCCCCCATCCTGGAGCCGTTCAAGTCCTGCTTTACCGGGCTCTTGGCTTCGGGGGTCCCAAAGCTGTTGGTAATAGGTGCCACCATTTTTTGAAGGTTGCTTGTGGTAGGCAGCAGAGGCTTGGTGGAGCCCTGCTGACTAAGTCCACTGGAGTTGGTTCTCTTGGCTTTCTGTGGAGGTGTGGGCTTCTCCTGGTTATTTTTTGGAAGAGAGAGACCATTGGTCTTTGTCAGTCCAGTCCCCTCATTCCTGTTGATGCTCTGAGTTTTCTCCTTGAGCTGTGCAGCCAGTAAGGTGGCCGCTTCAGAATTCATATGAGGATGGATGACCTTTGGGCTCGTTGGTGGCTCTTTAGGACTCTGCTTTGGATTTTCAACAATCTTCTTCTCAGGCGATGAGCTACGGAAACTGCTTATCATTTTTAGGGCATTTTGGACAACACCGTTGATGTGTTCCATGTGACTTGGACTGCTGTGCTCATCCCCAGACTTTTTACCTTGTAGCAGTTTGTGTTTGCTAGGTGATCCATTTGCATTAGTATCATTTCCATCCTGTTTCTTCTGTTGGCTCCGACTCTTTTCTTTTATTTTATGACTCTCTTCATTCTTTGATGAGCCATCGCTAGAGCTCCTCTTTTTCTCCTTTGTCACTGCAAGTGCCCTATTCCCCCCTTTTTGCTCTGGTTGTTGAGACCCCGTTGCATTTCCATGAATCCATGACACTTTGGGTTTAGTAGATGGATCTGGTGGCCGTGGTTTGGGCTTGCCAGGTGAAGGGGGAGGTTTCCCATTGCCCTTGGCTTCTGATGTAAGGTTACCATCACCATCTTTGCCACTGCAATCATCCTCCTTTGACTGCTTGGAGAGGCGGGCAATGCAGGCGTATTGGGCAGCAGACTCAGACTCACTATTTGAAATCTCACTGTCAGAGCACTTGAGTATAGACTGCTCGTTGCTCTCCGGTTTGGTGACACTTGTGTCTTTCAGTGAAGTGTACTCTCCTGCATCCTCCTTGTATGGGTCATCCTCTGAGTTTTCGTCCACAGGGCTGGGGCTCTGCTTCCCTTTGCTGTCACTCGTGGATTCTGTTGATTGTTGGCAGAGGATTAGTAAAGGATACAGTAAGTTCAACTTACTTTTAGATTTAAGGAACATAACCTCAGGTGGTCAACTATGTACACTAGGCCATAGCAATTAAGAAGAAAATAAACTTCAGGGTACATAACTCAAAAAGCTATATGAATGTGTTATAGTTTTAGGGGATGTAACAAAATCACCTGGCACAAGATCTGATAATAATAAAACATTATGATATTTCTCTGTCATTTCTGTCTTGCTCAACACTTTACATTTGTTTTGATAGCAAAACATCATTTAAGTAATCAGGTCTAAGCAATTGTTATCAGCCTTATATACCTTATATACAGAATGGCAGACTGCCTCTGTGCTTTTTTGATGCAAAACAGAAGTGGTTGTTGGGTGCCATGTACAACTCCAGAACAACCCCATGAGAATCTCTATACTACATGTTTCTTATATAGTTGGTATCTTTAGGATTTCCCACAAATTTGTTGAAATCTTGTTTTTTCTTTTCTTTGTGAATCCAATATGTCTTGTTTTGTGAGCTGAAGAGCTCAACAAACTGAAGTAAAAAAAACAGTGGTTTATATACTCTAAATAAAGACATACCTGACAAACTGTGACAGGTTGAAAACATTTATAAATGCATCTTTGACATAGTATTTCTCTCATTATTGTGGCATTTAGTAAATAGAACTGTGTTTGGTAATTCTAACAGATATGGAACATGTTTTTATTCAGATTAATCTTAAGACTTTGAGAAAAAAGGTGTATGTAAACACATAATTCCGCTCTTCTAATCTCACTTCACAGCACATGTTGTGAATGCAGCATAGACATTCATAGACATTCATAGCCTATGCTGCGAAGCACATACACTGTGCTTCACATCATGGGACAAAGTCTGGGCTTCCTCCCATTGACTTGAATTCCTCTGGTAAAAATTTAACTGGGCCAATCAGCAAACAGAAGGAGAAGTTGTGAACAATGACGTCAATTTTTTGTGCTGTTTTAGAATTGTAGTCTGCCTGTAGTTTTAACAGTGGCAGCGGAGGACGTTGTTCAGTCTGTGTTGAACACACTTCCAAATATTGAATTAATACTAACATCAATAAAGTTTATTCTATTCTATTATCAGCCATCTCATTCTGCTCAGCACTCCCCTCTTTGCAGTGGGGGATGGTTGTTTACACAGCAGGCAATTTCCGAGAAGCATCATTTTTATGACTGATTTGTTTTATAATGTAAACTTCGAGTTGGACTGATATCTTGATTGACGGCGGTTTTAAATTGTGGCTTTAATTTTCTAAGAACTAATATCTGTCATAGATACGAAAATCCCTTCAAACCAAAGCTGAGTTGCAGTTTCAGACTTTGAAAATAGAAACTAATAGAACTGGTGTTTTCCATCAAATTTTAACTCATATGTGGCATATGCTGACTAAACCCTTCCATTTGCTGTTTATACTTAACTTGCTCTCCAGAGAAAACCTAGATCTAGATGGCATATGATTAGAAGCAAACTATCTTCATAATGAGAAATACAGAAGTGTGTGAGTCACTGATGACACATGGGAGTTGGCCTCTTTAGAATGTGTTTAGCTCTGTGTTTGCATGTGTGTGTATAGACCTCCTATGCCAAAGACAATTCCAGATAACCAACTGTTTATTTGCTTATGTGATGACCAACCTTCATGTGGGACACAATAAACGGGCCCTTCATCTCCGCTCTCAAAGGAAGAGAAAGACTCCTGGGAGGACCACGAGGAGGGGGAGGGCTGCTCGGCCACTGAGGGCGGCTCAATGAAGCTGCAGTTAAAGGTGTTCTCTGGGTCGTGGTGTGCTACTGAGAAGAGAAAACAAAAGCAGAAGCCAAAAGGTCATTTCAAGAGTTTTGTTCTCCATTACAAGAGTAACAATCTGTTCCCACTCAGTATCAAAGAAGTAAGAGGAAAATAGGTTTTGGTTAGCTTTGTGGAAAAGATGAACTTTTTAAGAGCAGATTCATTAATCTAGTAGCTTATCACATTTTCATATTTGACAGTTAAAGGTTAACCAAAAGATTTATGAATTCTACTCAAAACATCATTATAGGGATTTGAAAAGATATTCAGAACTATATCATTCTGAATCACTTTTAACCTTAGCATTAGTTAGTTTTCTTTTTGTTGTTTTTTGTCAAGACAGGTGCCAAAAATACTGATACATGCATTTCATTTCAATAGGTTAGGATATTGTAAATGTGTCTGAACCAGTCTGTGTAAAATCAATTAGGCAGCTGAATCCCATGCAAAATGATGCTACTAGCATAGTCCTGAGCAACATCAGGAAGATTCATCACATCACACCAGAATCCCTGCAGTAGCTCTGTTTTGTAAAGGAATGCATTTTAAAATCCTGTTATTGGTATAAGGAACCAAATGATGTTGGGGTTATGCGAGTTTTAGTGTTGCACATGAGCCATCTAAACTACTCAGGTCACCTGAGACCTGTTCACACATTAGTATCAGATCCAGAACCAAAGAAATGGACAAATCTTTTATTATTCTCCTCAGCTGTAGAACAAACTCCTTGAAAAGTGGAGATTTGCAAAAAAAAAAAAAAAGAAAAAAGAATGAAACATTATATTTCATGTAATAAAGGTCGAGCATTGTTTTCCTCTGGCATTTTCAAAATGTCTTAGCAATTTGTTTGTTTGAAATTTGCATTTTAAAGTTTATCTCCTTGAACCTTATGATGGAGCTTTATTATTATTCCTTTAATGCTCTTCTTCTTCATGGGTCTTTACCTGTAGTCATTCATTTTTCTGTAAAGCACATCGAATTATGTACATGAATATTGATTAAAATTTTAAAAACTAATGTTATTTAATTCCTGTTTTCCATTCCCTATTAAAGAATTTAAACTAACAATTGATGTCACTGCAAGAAGTGTTCGAAAGCTGCATTTTAAGTTTGTTCTGTTTGAAACTATTCTCCTCTTCATTTAAAAGCAATGTAAGTCTACCAATGAATCTTTTTCTCAGTTTCAATGTAGGTCAAATCCTGTTTCCCTCTCCATGCCTCCCAGCCCCCATCAGACACCACAGCGTTCTGCTGACCCTTCATTCTCAGGACAGCTGTGGTTTCTAACGCATACTTGGAGTCAGTCTTCCCATCTGGTGTGAACAGTTCAGTGCAGACCAAAGCTGCTTTCCCCGTTAACTTAACATGAGCAACCACATCAGATGCTCCAGTTTACATACCCGATGACACATGGGTTCATCCATTTGTTTAAGCTTCGGATAAACTGACTGTGGACAGATTTACAAGACTTTGTAACAAGTTTGTTCAGGCTTGAATTTTTGCACTTGAAGTGTTTTTTTTTTTTTTCCAACTCTAGTGGTCTTTATTTGATAGTGTTCGGACAGGAAAGAAGGTTGTGAGAGAAGGGGAGGACACGAGGGCTGCATCGAGGACAAGGCCTCTGTATATGGGTCACTCCTGCACTTCAAGTGTTTTAATTAGGAAAAAAACAATAACGAACACAGTGTGACAACAAATCATTTTAGAACTATATAAATGCTGAGGAGATCTTTTGCCCCTCAGATATGAAAATTTACATATAGGTTTAACGAAATATATCATTTTGTTTCCTCATCACTGATAAATATATTTTCTAAATTTTGTTAGAAAAGTTTATGCAAAGACACCAAGATCAATTTAATGAATCTTAAAATGAGGATTGAATCATGGGTCGGGGAAGACCTCATTAACTTGTTGGTACAGATACAAGACAGCTTAAAATAAATTGTGCACTGCTCTTGCCAAAATATGTGTTTTCCAAGTGCCTTTCATTTGTAAGCTTCTTCTAGTTGGAAAATCTTAATCTTATCAACAGTAAGAGTTAATAAAGATGAACTCTCAAAATCACTTTTCTCTCCATATTTTTTTTTTAGACCAAAACGTGTTTTAAACCTCTGATTTGAATCTCAGAAGTGCATCTATGCTTTTTCTATGTTCACAAGAGAATAACTGAGGCATTTAATTTGCAAAACACCACTTTCTTCTACCTTGGGGTAAAAATATCAGAGGAAAGTTTCTCTAAACCACTAAATGTAATTTAAGAAAGATCTTTGTCAAAATTTGAGAAAATTGTTACAAGAAAATATCTGCTTGCAAGCTTAAGGCAAAGTTTAGTAATAAGCTATTATAGATTTTGGACGAAAAATAACCAGTTATATAATAAGGCTTTTTATGAACTTCATTATTAAGATTGCTGAACGAATAATAAAGCAGAAAAATATTGACGAAGGCAGGGAGAGTATCCTGTTTCCATTGTAAGATCAGCAACAGGGAGTCAGACAGAGACACAGAGGAATGCAGAGTAGCTAACTTATGCAAAAACCTCAGCAATGCTAATAAACAAGCAATGCATACATTAGATGTATGTAGTGCAGGACAGCAACTGCCTTTGAAAGCTGCTGTCTTGAAACCGGAGGTTTAGTCGGGAACATTGCCTTGAAGATTCATCACCACAGTGATCCCTTCCTGGATGAAGGCCTGCACACAACAGCGCATTATTGACCTATCACAGCTGCACAGCACCAACACCGCAGCTGCTCTGTGGGGCTGAGGTTGTCGGGAAACAAGAACGGTGGAATATGGAAAGAAAAGTATTTGAAACTTGACGGAGTTCTGCGGTGATTATAATGTGACAGCAGTTACGGAAATAAATATGTTTGAGCCTTTAATGTTTAGTTCCAAGTTTAAAAAAAAATGCAGTTTAAAACAAAATACACTTGATGAGATCCAATACGTCTTTAGAGAGAAAACCTTGGATCACACCATTTTAAACTATTCGACTTTACAGGGTGAGAACACTCCCGTCTCCCACACACACACGCACACACACACACGCGCACGCCTAATTACATAGGCAACAGTTGCACTCTGACCTCTGCATTTACAAGTCAGTTTTTCTCTGAGAAAATTAAGATGAAACAGCAGATGGTGAAGCTCTTTGCACCGATTTACAAGAAACAATTTGGAACCAGAAGATGCAAGGAATGCCAGACATACACAGAAAACGCAGGGTGTGGAGTAAATACGCTCAGAGTGGAATGCTAACCTTCAAGCAAACAGCCTCGGTTTGTCAAACAGATTTCTCTGAAGCTAGCAATGCAAGGAGTAAATCTTTTCTGTTTCCTATTGCTTGACCCCGTTATTCCTTCTTTAGTTTTGCCTTGGCACATTTATTGACACTGACCCCAGTGTGGATAAATCACAGCTCTGACACACACTAAAGTAAGTTTGACCACTTCCTGTTTCCAGCCCCAATGGGCCCCTTCTGGAATGCATGTGTTCAGGACCGTCTAGCTCCTGACGGAGTTACTTTCTAAATGTTGCCAGATCACACTTCAGTGGGCAGCTCGACAGAAAGCAGAGGAAAGCAAAACATGGGATAGAACACACCAAGAAAAAGAAGAAACATTTAATACAGTGAACCCTCGTTTTTCGCAGGGGTTGCGTTCCGAAAAGAACCCGTGATAAGCGAAATCCGTGAAGTAGTTACCTTTATTTTTTACAATTATTATACAGCATAATACTCTTCATTGAAACCAAAGAACAAAACCTGTTTTCAGGCCCAAGCATTTTTTCAAACAAATAGAGCGCTTTTTTTCAAATAACTGCAGTAAAATAATAATTTTAATCATCAATACAAAGTACAGTAGGACAAATTGTGACTCATTTCACTGTGTCTCTGACTGTGACGCTGTGGCCTGACTCCGCTCTGTAGAGTCTTTTCCTTCTGAAGCCTATGGTACAGGTGTGTTTTTTCGAGAGAAGAACATAGTTATCGGTAGTTGTTGTCGCTCTTTATATTTATATTTAAATACCGTAACGTTATTGGAACACAGGTAGAGAAGAAGCGCGGAGACTGTTTAGCCAATCAGGACGCAGAACACAATGACTGTATTCTCAATAAGTAATACTTAATATGAAAGCTTTTATTTTAGGATTTACAAGCGGTTGATTATACCATAAACCTGACATTTTTGACTGTTGCCATTAAAATGTTTTATTTGTAGCCTAAATATATTCCTACATTCTCCTTTCATATTATGAAGGAGCATGTGATCCTTCATAATATGAAAGATCACATTCTCCATGTGATTCTGCAGTATGTAGGAAGTATATTTATGATGGTGAAAACAGTGTCTCTGGACTGTGATGGAATTCACATTGCAAGCAGAATTTAAATTAAGAAAAAAAAACATGCAGTAAAACAGTGAAGACACAAACTTGGCAGTGATGGGAAGCTATTTTGCCAAAGCAACATAAAATTACACTGATAGGTCTGTTGTCTCTGGTTCTCCCTACCTCCACCCCATCACACTATTGTGTTGGTGTACAAACATGCATGTGAGCATCACAGCTTGAATGTTCTTTACTGCACACAGGCGCCACTGTTGTATATTTTATGGAAATGTCAAGGCAATTACTTAATAATTACATTAATCCTATGCAGACTCTCTCTATGAGTGAATGAAGAATCATCCACCAGGGCATACTCATAATTCACAGTGACTCCAACTGAAAGCAGGCCATCCAACTTTCTGAATAATTTAGCTAACAATAATTCGACTTGGAGATCCTCATTGACTTTGTGGACTGACAATCATCGTTTCATTTCTAGATGGTCTGGTAGTCCATAAAAAAAATATGAGACAATGACATCACAACACTGCGACAGACTGGTGACCTGTCCAGGTGACCCCACCTCTCGCCCGGAACGTTAGCTGGAGATAGGCACCAGCAACCCTCCTGACCCCGCTAAGGGACGAAGGTGTACAGAAAATGGATGGATGGATAGATATCACACCAAAAGGGACTTTACTGTGATGCCCACTGACAATCCTTTAGCTGAAAAAAGGCTAATACACCTGACTTAACTTTATAACAAAGATGCATTTTAACATATAGAAGTTTTTGTGATAGCAAGGAAACACAGGGAGTCATAGTGTAGAAGTGGAGAGGGTAGCATCATTCTTTTTAAGTTTCATTTTAAAGCTACATTGGACATGCTAAAAATGTCATACCTGGTAAGACAAATCATAAAACATCTGTGGTGAATGGTCAAGCATGTTTGTCACAAAAATAAAAATCCATCCCTCTAAAATATTAAAACGCTGAATCTTAAAAATGTTTGAAAAAACGAACAATTAAGACAATAGCCTGTGCAAACAAGATTTTCTCGAAAAAAAAACTTATTAGTTAAAGTTTTTGATCAGAATAGGCTTTTCAATTTGAATTAGGCAATAGGACAAACCATAAATATGACAAATTGTTTGCAGAAGGGGGTTGAAAGATATCTCCTTTGACTATAATGAAAAAGACTGCACTCACAGACACATCTGTCACACACACACCACGAGACCTCCGCATGGAGCTGCAATGTCTAAGCAAACAGTGTGGCCTTTGATAGAGCGTCACATACCAGCAGACGGGCCCTGAACAACTACTTGCCATTATTAAACAATACAACCTCTTACTCAGTGTAAGGAAAAGAGCATATATTTTGGATGGGGGGAGAATGAAAAGGGGCAAAGAAAATGAGAAGAAAAAAAGTTACATGATTAGGGTCGTAATAATATGAACACATGGCATTTGAGAGTGCCAAGAATAATAAGGGTCTCTAAAACCAGTGCATTCCTTCTAAATGAAACCCCACATTCGCCTGCCAGCCACCATACACGTTTCAACTCTATTCATCTTCTATGGAGCAGAGGAAGGTAGCACTCAAGGAAAAGTCTCACACTGACAGTCAGCTATGGATGTCCTTCTCTGTGTTTTAGTAAACATTTGTAAAGTCAGGCCTATCTGTTTTAGGAATAAAATTTCTCTGTTAATAAGTTGAATACTATAATATATAGTTTTTGGCAGTGATGTGCTGGGATATGAGGAGAAAAAAAGCTTTTGAGGCTTACCGACTACTTTGGGCAGTTTCTGTCGCCTCAATGGAATACGGGGAAGTTTAGTGCTGATTCGGCTGAATCGTCCGCACAAAATCCGCTTGGCTTTTTTGCTGTTGGTAGAGTTGTCTCAGTTAGCATTGAAAAGGGATGATGCCATGGAAATCTAAATGAATCATTGAAAACAAGCATTTTAAACCTGGCCCTTTGCCTCCTTGGAGAGCTCATGGACCAGCTTTTATCCATATGGCAATGTCAAATAAGAACACCCTTTATTATAATACCCCTTTATTTTTGTAACAATTGTCTATATGAAAGATAAATTATAAAAGACAATGTTACTTTTTAATTTTAATCAGAATTTCCATCTATCACTCACTTGTGGTCATCTTTGTCTTTACAGAGGCAGCAGCAGCACAGTAGAGAAAGTAGGGCAATCAGTAAAAAGGAGACCAGGGATCCAGCTGCGATCACACCCATCCGCTGGTTGGGCTCTGAAAGATAAAATGCAGTAAGTAAAGGGTGTGCCACACGTGTGCAGGAAATGCCAGTTTCAAAAAAACGACAGTCAAATTCAGTCCATTTTTATGACTTACTGTAAAACTACATTCAATCTGAGCATGGGAACTACGTCCAAGCACTTGTACGTGTAGGATTTGTATTAATGTGATGCCTTGGTGTTGCATAATTCCTCCCCAAAGACATGTAACCACTTACCCCTTCGTTGTAGATTTCCTGCAGTAACCTTCCTCCCCTCATCCTAAACTCTCATCGTTAAATGATTTATTAGCACCCCTCCCTCTCTCAAATAGGATACACCCCAAGTATAATAAGTACTGTATTTCACAAGCATGGACAGTGCATTGCACTTGCAAGGACAAATGAGAATTAGATGAGGAAAAGTTTCTTCAGTTAGGAGTTAACTGACTATCATAAATAATGCTAAAGTGTGGGTGTGGCAGTTTGTAATTGCTGATTTTGAAAGAGGAGTTGTGCAAGAATGACAAGGTCTTATAATATCACTGACCAACCTGTCAACATCCATCTTTTCCTGTGGCCAAAAATCACTGCGATCGTTGTGTGCTCTAACCCAATATGCTTCATGCCTGTCTGAAAAAAATGTCTTTCCAAATCAACACCTTTTGCTTTCCTTTGTCTCAATTTCAGTTTCTCTATTTCTTTCCATTCTTCCATCCCCATTTCTTTCAGTTTTTCTCCCTTCTCCCCCTTGTCTCTATTCTAGATATGAAGAAGAGAGCCAACAAACACAGCCATAAAAAGGACATCAACTTCATTCTGGAAATGCAATCAAGGACCCTGAATCTCACCTCAGACCTGAATAGATGTATTTGTTACTATGAAATCTGTATGCAGTAGACGGTTAATGCACTGAACTTCTGTCATTCTCGACACACTCTGTTGGTGTTGTGTCTAAAGAATACACTAATCAGCTGCTCTGATATGAACACATAGTCTCAGGGTGGACCCATTTCTGCCTTCAGAGTTATCTGGTGATTGTGGAGACCATTAAAGTACAATGAGTTGCTGCCATGTTTAATAAACCAGTCTGACATGATTTGTGCTTTATGACATGGTGAAATATCCCTCCAGAAGTAGCTATCAGAAGATGGGTACATGTTGGTGTGCCCACATTTACCTCTCCCAGTGCAAAGTGAATTCCTACGATAGTTTGCTAAAAACTAGAGAAGGTAATGCCAGTCCCTTTCCAGCCATCTCACAATGCCTGGCTTGTGTGATGATGTGACAGAACTTTCTGGTTTAACTGTGTGGTTCAGTTGATGTAACTGCAATAGAGATTGAACTGCTGACATGAGTAAAGCTTTTTTGCTAAATAGATTCTCCAAAATAAATTTTTTTACAAACTGCAGTTAAAATGTGAACCTTGACAAATCAGTCAAGTTGCCGTGAGCTGCACAGAAGAGAAAGAAAAGCCGTATGTGGCTCGCAAGTCACTTATTAGTCACTCCTGCCCTAACTAAAGAGTCCCGCCACATTACAAATGCTTCTGAGCACACCCTGATCAAGGCGTTTATGTTTTAGCCAAGCTGTTTCAGAAGAAATGGTATTCAATTCATTTGAATTCAGATCAATTTATTTATACAGCTCCAATTCACAACAAATATTGTCTCAAGGAACTTTACCAAACAAAAAATACTAATAATTTAAATTCAGATACCTTCCACTTGATCTGATCTATCAATAAGGAAAGTATACTCAATTAATCATTCAAAGTAGATTAAATAAGTTTCAGTTTATGTCCACACAACTACTACTTACTGGTTAATTTCTCTTTCTTTCCAGAACATTTATTTTAACGCTAGTCAGTGCATAAAAATCTTAGTTGATCAGAACTTTTTGAAATATTTAGACAAACCTATCTGGTATTGCCAACCAGGTTACTTCAATTTCCTTTCTTCTCCTGATTGATTCTCAAGTTTGAACATCAGCACGTTGTCTTTACCATGTCTACAAACATTAGGGTTGTAATAATATGAACACTTGACATTTGAAAGCGTCAAATTTTATGTGGCACTCTCTGCCGTGTGACTGACTTATATTTGTGTTAATCACAAATATAAGTCTTTTGAAAGAAATATGGGGATTTATTTCAAAAGCACAATGATACCAGTGTCAAAACCAGAACATGCATTTAATCTCAACAGTACTGCCATAAAAATGGATGTTCTTAGCATAGCTAAAGCAGTGTTATAATAAAAGTTTTCCCAAAAGTATTTGTCAAGTGCATTTTCTCTGACATTGTTTACCCTTTCTTCTACTTCAGTAAGTCCTTAAGCTTACATTTGTAGTTTATGAAGAACAGACTTTATAATATAAACACTTCTCCATTATTATTGTGGTTTTAAGTATTTCTTAAATTGACTCCAGATGGATAGACCACTAGAGATTGAAATAATCTCCCTGTTTTGTCAATAAAAAATCTATTTTGATGTGGATAGGAGGTGTAACTGCAACAGAAAATGTTGCTGTTGTTTAAACATTATTGTGGATAGTATTTAAATTAAAAGACTTAGATTTTAATCCAAATCTAAGGTTTTTAATCAGTGGCAAAGAAAAAAAAAAACATAACCAGGCCATTCCTGATTAAAGCAATACACTAATAAAAAAGGATGCATTTAAAAACGCATTTCTTACGGAGATGACAGGCACCAGACACAGGGTCACAGTTCTTGTCATTGCAAGAGCAGGTTTGGTTGCAGTTGACTCCATACTGGCCAGGCTGGCAGGTCTTATTGCAGCTTGAATGAGGAAGAGAAGCGACAGCAACGCGTTAAATGTGTAAAATTGAACGAGACAGAAAAAAAGGCCTATGAGAACCCTCAAACTCTAAAACAACATCTATAAATGTAAACTAAACTCTTCTGCTCCCAAGATATACAACTGTGTTGCGAAAGTAAAATGAAAACGATCAAATTTTTTCACTATAAAGCTGCCGAGGACATAAACATGCTTTCTTTTTACACTATGCACTGCCTTATAACTTACTAGATGCCATAAAAGCCTGGGTCACAAAGGCACTCTCCGGTGACAACATGACAGATGCCATTAAAACACTGGCTGCAGTTGTTCTCACAGTTCTCGCCATATGTGCCGTTGGGGCAGCGTACCTCACACCTATCACATATAAGAAGAATGACACAGTTACTGTTAATTGAAATTATATTGTTCAGATGGCCCAAATAGCAGAGCTATAAAATTAAAAATAGGTAAAGAAAAAGTTTGGTGTTACCTATCCCCAATCCAGCCAGGATTACAGTGAGAACATTTGCCATGAATGGGGTCACAATGGTGACCGTCCTTACAAGTGGGACACACTTCCTGACAGTTTTCTCCAAAGAAGCCCTTGGAGCAGAGCTGATCACATCGTGTCCCATTCCAGCCTCTGTCACAGGTGATGCACCGGCCCTCGGTCACCTTACAGGGCTGCTGACCCTTGCAGTGTCCACACCTGACAGCATTCAAGAAAACAGATGCAGAATTATGGTATCACAATCTCATTTTCATTTCTATATTGAATGTTCAAAACAGTTCTAGTCTTGCACTAGAACTGTTTTGTGCAAATTCTTTGTGCATCTACAGATGCACAAAGAATTTGGAGATTTTTTTTTTGTTTGACACTCCCGGTTGGGATTCCAAAAATGTAATTAAATTAAATTGAGTTTACTTATATAGAACAAAACAAGAATTCAGTTTATACTAATAAATTCATAATCAACTCTGCAGGGTACTGGCCATTTTGCCCCCTAATCAATTTGAACTTTTTAAGTTTTGGTTATTTCATACCCAACTTTTACAAGTAAGAAAATGAGCCTTCTCCCACAATACATTATTTCCCACAATATTTCCTCAATTTGGCCAAAGAGAAAACTGACCCCAACCTCAGCTCAGTTGACAACAGAAAGTCTGGATGTAATATAGTAAAGTATATTGTATATTGTGTAATACATATACAGAATAATGTTTTCACTTTGAAATGTTAACTGACAAGATGCTCAAATAATATGCTGATGAGACTTTAAATTTTCAGCTCAAGCATTTTACTGTATTATTGTACAAAACCCTGTTTTACAGCAACTGCCATCACACACACACATATCATTTCTGTTTCTTCTGTTCTAAATAAATGAAGACCACTCTGAGCAGGAAGGGTAAAAAAAAAAAACAATTTGTAAAATTAGTTTCAGCTGTATGAGCTTTGAAAAGATTCGATTGGAATTTGGCCACTAATCTCTGATAGGTGTCTAATACATTTGATTGACATAAGGAACAGTGATATTACTTATTTTGAAAATTGTCTATTAAGATAGATTCAACAAGATAGAATGTTTTTTCTTTTTATTTAGTATTTGCTTTAGTGTTTTTAATTATTGGATAATGTGAAAACCAGAATAAGCATTTTTCCATTATTGTTTCTCGCCATGGATTGTTACAAACCACATTTTACACTAAAAGCAGAAAGACACAAAACAATATGGATTCAAAATAGAACATCTGTAAACTGATTCTTGTGTTTTAAAATGGTACATTTACTCTCTGACAGAAATTTTTCCCCCACCTGTTTCTGCAGTTTTGTCCATAAAATCCAGCAGGACATGGTTCCCTGCAAAACTTCCCACGGTATCCTGGAGTGCAGGTGCATGAGCCGTCAGCCTTGTTGCACTTGCCGTGGATGCATTGGCACACTCGATCGCATCGAGGACCCCACATCCTGTCCTTGCACTGGCAGCGTGTTGTGTACTGCTCGCACGGCGAGCCGTTACAGTTGCACTGGTTTGCACAGTTCCTCCCCGTCCAGCCAGGATGGCACAGACATCGCCCCGTATTCACGTCGCAGACAGAATTTATGCTGCAGTAGCACATGTTGTGGCAGTGTGGACCCCACCACCCAGCGTGACAGGTACATTTTCCTGTGTCTTGGTCACAGTTGCCCTTCTGGCACTGACAAGCATTCTCGCAGTTGGGTCCCCAACGATTGTGGTTGCAGGTACACTTGCCGGTCAAATCGTCACACTGGCCATTAGGATAACAGTTGCATCTTCCCTTGCAGTCAGGGCCCCAGAACTGGGCAGGACACTCTGTTAAAGCAAAGTGTAATCAGGGAATGTGAAAACTGTTATTGCATTAGGATGTTCAGCAATGTAAGTTACGGCAAATCCTTGTAGACTCACACTGAAAAGAGAAATGCTAACATACAGATGTTTGCAAATGTATGTTACAGTAATATGATAAATAAACATAAATTCTTATGACTGACTTTCCTCATGAACACACATAACTTATATTTTAGAACTAATACTTATTTTTCTGTTTAAGGATTTTATATAGAGAGAGAGAGATACATGTAAATAAAACAAATATTTGATTTGTGCTCTATAAATTGATTGATTGATTGATTGATTGACTGAACCAAAAGTATATCATCTTGCCAGTCTGCAGTATTTTTTTTGCCATCCTTCCACTTATTGTCTTCCATTTACCAAAGGTCAAGTAACAAGTAACAAGTCTTTGAGGGAAAACCATGCATGTCTCTCCTCAAACCACGCAGCAGCTCATTCTGGAGGTTCCTAAGGCAATCCCAGGCCAGCAAGGATATACTGTACTGTATCTTCAGTGAATTGTGGGAGTGGTGAGGGATTTCCTCCATGGTCCTGGTCAGAATGGTAAATCAATAGCTTCACCTTTTTTCTCTCTCTTTCTTTGACAATACAGAGCAGGCAGCAGACACATTACTGCAGATAAGTTCCAAATCCATCCAATTAAGTGCAAGAACGCTTGTATGCTTCACAACAATGATCCACAGATGATTTAACATACGGTGTGAAGAGATTACATTGCACTTAATTATGTGAGGGCAGACTGAAAGTTTGCATATTTAAAACCAATTACACTGTTGTATTATGTATAAGCATGCTTATATTAAAGTGAACAAAGCAAAATTGCTGAAGTTTACTGAAATAACACTTTCATCTGGGTATTTCCCCTGAACCTGTTTCTTCTGCATCTGCTTAGGATAAGATGCAGCTTTTTCATTATCATTATGTGACCAGAAACTCTGTTGATTAAGTCTCTTTTCGAAGGAGACTTGGCTAAACAAGTAGTCTGCTCTTCTTTTAAATTTGATTTCTTGTTTTCTGATTGTGATTACTTTATTGTTTTTGTTGTCCTGTGTTAATTCAGTTGTTTTCTTGCTCTGTCTGTACGTGTTTGTCACAGTTCGTTTTGTTATTTTTGGTAGTAAACTACCTTGATTCTTCCACTCTTCCTGTTATTCATTTGTTAATTATAAGTAACATGGTATATCAAGATTTTTTCTGTCTTTAGAACCACAGATTTTTCAGAAAATTCTTCACATTGTTTCAAGTTCATTCCATGAAAAGCCTCCTGAAAAGTGTTCGAGTGAATAGAGTTTTTTCCATCTTTATAGTACATAGAGTAATGCAATTCTACCCCTCCCCCACCTATTGCCAGGCACCCACAATTATCTGGCATTTAGAAGTCTACTACATTTCTTTTGTTTAAAATAAAGACAAATTCAGATATTTGGAAATATTTCTACTGATGCATCAAAATAACTGGAAATTTCATGAAAATTGAAGAAGAGACACCTATCACTTTTATTAAAGTGACCTTGTCTTAAAACTTAAGTTGGCAAGTCTGTTATGCAGCTGACTGCAGTGTTACCTGTGTGTTACTTTATACAGAAGAGAGCAGCAAAATGCTGCACCATTCTTAGCAAAACTATTATTTACTTCATAACCAGTACTAACATTAGTGGGGGTCAATTATATATGTCTGGTTAAGTCTGTGTACCACAATCAAACCAATTACAAATACCTGTTATACATGTTGTTATTAACATGATGAAACTCTAAATCTTAAGAGGAGTAATTATTTATTTTGTTTTAAATAAAGTTATTAAGGTATTGTTGTGCATCCTATTTTTTTTCTTTTGTAAAGAAGCTGAAAATGTGGTATTTTTATTAAAAGTTAAAATGCTAAAAAAAAAAAAGCTATGCCTTCGGGTAGCTTCTTTCTCTGGGACTCTTCAATCAAACGGCAACACTGCAGTTATTCAAATGAACAGTAATTATTAATGATTAAATTTTTCTAAGCACCATAAATTTTACAGTTTAATTTCGTGCTGTCCCTTGTTTTATTATATATTACAATGTTCAATGCTTTGGGGTCAAAATAAAAAGCTGCAAAGTGGCTTTTATTCCAAAAATGTGTTCAAACAGTTTTTTTAGCATCCAAACAGAACAGAAAATTCAGTTATCTTCTACCTAGAAAGGTGAAAAAATAAGGCCTCACTTGTGTCACAGCTGGCTCCAAAGTATCCATGTCGACAGCGACATTCATTTGGCCTGACACACACCTCATTTTCCTTGCAGGTGAAGTTGCCTTCACAGACGGCTGGAATGAAAAAGAATAGACCAGATTATTACAGTGGCTCACACAATGAGCAGTTTGACATGTTTTGATTAATGCAAGACCTATTCCAACGTACGTGTCAGGCATTCATCTCCTAGCTGCCCCCATCCACTGCAGCAAACCAATCTTGATGACCTGGAAAAAAAACAAACTCGAAGCTATGAGACACCAAACGAGAGGGCAAAGATAGAGCACTGCACTGAAATGAAGTAAAACAAACACATATCAAAGAGGCGGCATCCACACCCAGCTCACGTCTCTTTGAACTCACAGTTCTTACAGTTTCCCACTTCTGCCAAAGTGCGCAAAAGATCAAATGTATAGCACATTTGTTATATAATTACCCCAATGTGGTTAATTATAGTCTGTATAAGATAAATTCGTTCCATCATCTACAACATCTGAGTTAGTGCAGTTTATCATGTTATCTGACTCTTCCCTGTGGGGAAGGAGCCTGAATATTCAAAAAAAACATTTTGCAGACAGTTTTAGTCTTGACAGGAAAGGACGGATGTGTCTCCTTTCCTCCCTGGCCTGTGACCTCTTTGGGCTCCTGCAACACGTCAGCTTCCTCTAATGCTTTGAAGATGGCGGCTCCTCAGAACGAAAGGAGCAAAGCTGTGCTTTATCCTGCCCATACAGGCACGTGTCTAGATCTATCATCAGTAGTACTTCTCATAAGAGTAAGATAATCCAAATTACTAATATTATTTGTGGATTTTGCATTCATAGCACCAGGTTTGATTCTCCCCCACCTTCTTATATTTTAGCGCTGCCTTTAAATCTTAATGGTATAGATATAACAAGGAGTCTGGAGCATTTCTGAGAGATTTGTGTCCATTCTGACATGTTATTGTTGTTCAGCTGTAGCAGATTATTGGCTATATATCTGTGATGAAAATTTCACGTTTCACTATTTTCCTATGGCATTTCACTGAATTAAAATCTGGTGGTTGTGGATCGGTTGGCTAAGGTTGGCATTTAAACAATGCCAAGCTGGTAGTAATGAGCATTGCGTGCCAAGAAAATATCCCTGCTACCATTGCATTACCTTCACCAGCCAGACCCATTGATACAAGACACATTGTTCATTTTGTTTATACGCAGTTCTAACACTACCGTGTCAGTGTTGTAGCTGAAATTGAAACTCGTCAAACTAGAATCACTTTTCACATTCATTCCTACATACATTGGTGGGCTACTGTTGCTTTGTTTAATCTCAAACCAGTCTACTCTTATCCCTGACAATAACAAAGCATGTTGAGTCTGTTTTTTAAAGACAGATGCAAAAATCACAGCAGTTTCTAAAACACTGAGGCTGGTCTGTGTGGCACTACCAACCACGCCGCTCTTAAAGTTGGTTCCCAAGCATTTCAGGCAACAGCTAGACTAGAAATCAATGGGTGATGAAAGGCCACATCATGACCAAGTTAGGCTATTATTGTCACTCCAACTAAATTCAGCTGCTGATTTTGCAATATGAGATCATGGTGGATATGCTTACAAGTCTGCATAAATTTTTCTCACTTCCTCCAATTCACATGATTCAGTGAGAAGGGGAAAATGACTATTTCAGGCATACCCAGAAACAAGAAGTGCTCTTGTTCCATTCTTGTTTGGAGATTATTTTTATGCAAAACCTGAAAAGCAAATATGCCAAGCTTTGATGAGTTGCAATCTTCAAGTATTTATTTCAATTATATTGTAGTTCTTTACAGTACCATGAATGATGCCAAATCGCATTTAGATAAGAATTTAAGAAATTTAAAGAATTTTGAGGATAAAAAGAAATATGTTTGACATTTAGTACAGAAAACAGAATGATGTTTGTCATTAGAACAATCAAGATTTTTTTTTCCCTTGACTTAAATTCCAAGTTCCGTCATGACTAGCAACACACATAAATACCTCCTGAAATCATATTATTTGTTAATCCAGTCACCCTTTGCCAAACTTGTTGGAACCCCAGGCGGGAGGGGAGAAACCGTGAGCAGTTATTTTTTTAATAAATATTATGTAAACGCAACTTTATGTTATGAAAGAACAACTCCTGATTACTTCCATTCTGAAGGCTTTGAAAATTGCAGTGAGTGCTTCATCCAGATAACCTATTTTCAGTGTGGTTACAGTAACCTATATTTACTGCACATAAAAAATTCTATATATTCAACTGCAGTGAAAAAAACAGGTCGTTCTGAGACAGAATAAACACAAACTTAAATACACTAAATAGACACAACATGACATAAGATTTTTTGAGAAAAAATAAATACTAGCAAAAGATATTTATCTGTTTCTGACCAAACAGCTTTTTTTTCGTTTTTTAGAATTCATCGACATCACTTCAACATGTTTGGAAGTTGCAGTCAGTAATTGTGGACTTGGATGCCTTCCTGTGAGACAAGACGCCAGATATGCAGGGGCTTCGCCAAAAATCTTCGAGAAATTCAGATTTGCAAGCAGACCAATCAGCATTCAACTTTTTTAGAGTTCCCTTGCTTTGTAAAAGGTAAAACTTGATTTTTATAACTAATTGGTTGTGTAAAAGGTTGCCACGAAGGCCAATAGAGCGCCACCTACAGATAAAAACACTCCAGATGTATGCACAGCTGCCTTCTTTAATAAACTCCTCCTCCTGCTACAGTGAACAGAAACCGCGTTATGCACCTCAAAAAATAGGTCAACGTGGATAGATTTAAAATAATGCTAATGATTATAAATACTACAACATGCAGTTTTAAAAAGTTTCATGATTTTTCAATGGCGAGAACCGATCAGAAAGTAAAACACTCGCAAAACTTTATAGAAAATTTTGTCACCTGTACAGTTTAAGACCACATTTTCTTCCAAAAATTAAGACAGCTGACCCCCATTCATGAGTTTATGTAGCTGCTTTCAATCTTTGTCTTAATTATTTAAAGCAGACTCGCAGAAGCAAAACTTGGACGTTCATGTTTATGTTTATATTTAAGTAGTTTTCAGTATTTAAGCTGAAAACTAGTTAAATAAAACGCATACAAGTAGTTTTATCCACCCAGCATGGATTCTTACCCGGGTGCTTTGCACACATTCCTGCCTTTAACGTTGAGTTCTTGGCTGAAAACGGAGCAAAAGAAAAGACAAAGCAGCGCAGCGGCAGTAAAACAGTTCTTCACTTCCATTGTAAGAGCAGCAACATCCTAATGTAGACGCGACTCTTACACCACATTTCCCCTTTCTCCACCTTTTTTTTCTCTAATGGCTCTGTTTCACTCTTCCTTTTTTCACGTCTGTTTCTTTCATAATCCAGATGTGGTCACAGTCTATGCTTAATGAAAAACCCTTAAAATCCTCGGAAATTAGGTGTCCCAGCATCGAAGCCGCCGAGAAACTCCGCAATCCCCAGGATAGTTTCAATAAAACAGAACAAAAGTCCAAATTTTCAAATCAGCTGGTTTCCTTGGTGCCACTTCGTTGCGTAGTTTATTCCATAAAAGTTCTGCAAAATGCCAAAATGTAGCCTAACGGACTCCTGACTCATAAAACAAAAGACATTCCCTAGATGAAGAAAAAGCCCCATCAACTTGTCTTGAAGGGTGTTTAGATTGTTGTTAAACTTTAGAGTAGTAAAAAAAAAAAAAAAAAAAAAAAAATGTCCAAAGGATGGCTTTGACTTCACCCTCCTGAGGAGAAGCACGTAATCCGTTTACTTTCGTCCTTCTTGCGCTCTCAGGAGTGGCAGAAGGGAAATTCCTGATTTGTTACTCTATCTTTGGCTTTGTGCGCCATGCCTCCGCCACCAAAATTTACATAGGCCTTCATGCAACAGGGGCGCAACGTGGTCTGCTGTAATGGCCCAAGTTAAAACAAATACATACATGTAAAATAAAATCCTTTTTAAAAGCTATGCAATATCAAATTACAATGACTGAATTCGAAGGAAATTGTATTATTATTATTATACTTATTATAAGTGTGCTTTATTTCACACAGGACCATAGATATCATCTTAGATTTGTCATAGTCCCAACAGACTAAAGTAATAACTTGAACATGCAGCATCTGACCTGTAAAACATTATGAAAAACTTTTCCACCAAATCATAATGCATGGAAAGAGTGTGCCTTTGTCAGGCCGTGAAGACGCATTGGCATTACATGTGGTACAATAGCTCCCCCCTCAGGTCCAAAATGATGCCGGTACATGGCATCTTCAGTAACCTCTGCTGTGAATGAATGTGTAGGTCCCCGTTACCAACACAGTCACAGTGTCATACAGGAAAGCACATTTCTATATTTTGTCAAATGGATTTGATTAGGATTTTATTTTACAGTGTGTAACTGCAAAGAAAATGGAAAATGGTAATCGGCCTTCAGTTGGGCTTTATTTATAGAAAAAAAAATCTGAAAAGTGTGTCATACATATGCTTTTAATCCCCTGATACACTGCTTTTGCTGCAATTTCTCCTACAGTGCTTTTGTGTTGTGTCTCCACCACCTTTGCACACCTAGAGACAACAAACTCCATCACTTGGGATGGAGTTTGTAAACAGTAATATTTAATGTTTCTGGAAATCCTGTACTAGATTTAGGTCTGGAATTTAATTGGGCCTTTCTAAGACTTGATTATACTTCAATCTAAATTGTTGCGTTGTAGCTCTGACCATAAGTTTAGGGTTGTTGTCTTACTGAAAGATGAACCTGCGGCCTAGTTTCAAGTCTTGAAAAGCCTGTCACAGGTTTACTTCCAGCATTGCCCTTTATCTTATTCCAACCATCAACTCTGCAGCTTCCCTGTCTCTGCTGAACAAAAGCATATCCTGATTTTGCCACAATCACATTTTGCAATGCAAAAAGTGTGTTCAGGGTAATATGTAGTATAAGTGTTTCTTCACATATGGTGTTTCATAGTTTCATATGAAGACAAAAAAGTTTAGTCTGACTGGAACAGACTACTTTTTCCGATGTTTGCTGTATTCCCTACATGCCATCCTAAACTGTAAATAGCCCTTTTACAGTGGTTTCTTTTTGCAACAGTTTAATTAATGATAGCTTTCGGGAGTGCAGAACCAAAAGACGTTCTATCAAGCTGTGGATCTTTGCAGCTCCTCTTCTGTTACCACATCACTTGGTTTTCTCTCTGATTGTTTCTGGGTCCAATCAGTTTAAGTGGACAGGAAGTTGTGTCATACCCTGTTCATCTTCAGATGGTAGATTGAAGACTGTGTGTTCAGTACATTGTTTTATAACCAAACTCTGCTTTCAACTTTTCCACAACCTTATCTGTGACCTGTCTGTTGTGCTTTTTGGTCTTCATGATGCTGTTTGTTCAGTAACGTTCTGTAACAAACTTGAGTTCTTCATAGAATATCTGAATTTATACTGAGATTAAAATGCACACGTGAACTCCGAATACCAATTTTAGAGTAAAGATGTCTGAATACAAATGCATGGCAAACCTTTCTTAGTTTTATTTGTAAAAAACAAACAAACACACTTTGGAATGTTTGCTTATGAGATAAAATCCTTGTTAAACATGTCAAATTTTTTCACTAAGTTAAACACATTATAAATAATTACTTATTGACTGAGGTTTTTAAGCCTTTAGTTCTGTTAATTATGATGATTCTCCAGTTGGCACTTAAGAAACCTGGCGCTTGACATAAAAATGTTACATCAGGCCATTAAACAACAACACCTTAATCCAGAAATGTAGACTTAATAAAACATATGTTTGACCCCTTAACTGTCACCCACAAAACACTTACATATAATTCAATGGGTCCATGAGGATACTGGTCTTCTCATGACAGTTAAAAGGTTTTAATGCTTACTTAAAGGTTGACATTTGGCAAACAAGTATTATCAAAACTCATATATCAATTTATTCAATGTGGATAGTTGTGCACAAGTTGCACAACTTTCCTGCAGCTTCTAGATGCACAATTTCACAAATACTCAAAGGATGCAGGCCAAAATCCTTAAGGGATAATTAAACTTGCATGTGATCATCATATGACATGTATTGAGTTACTTACTGACCCTTCTTATATATAATGAGTGGGTCAGGATGTGAACTGATTACGACTGCACATCCTGCAGTCGTAATCAGTAAAGGACCCAAACGCAGAGAATGACTGTGACGAAAAGAGCAGAGATTTAACAATAAAGAACAAGAAGGACTTACAGGGGGCTTTCCCAAAATGAGTAGGACATGGAGCACTGGCAGTATAATGGAAGAAACTATAACTAAACAATAAAAATCAGAGATAACAATAATGAATGCAGAGAAAAGAACTGAATACAGCAAGACGTTTCCAACATAAATAAACAAAATTATCAGAAAAACAAACAAAATAAAAAACAAAACCCATATCCAAAATTATCAGAACAGCATAAGGGTTTCTTTTATTTTTCACTTGTTATTTTTGAGATCAGACATTTTAAGAGGCTAAAAAAATATTTTGTCTTATAGCCCAATTAGGGGAATTATCAGCAACCAAAGTAAAAAAAAAAACAAAAAACATTCAAATGCCACCAAAATTTCTGCTTAATAGTTAAATGTGTTCAACATCAAAATCTTCAGTAATTATACCCAGTACAAAATGTACTATAGTGGAATTATTTCACTCTAAAGCAAAGTGGAGTGGAAGTATAGGTTTGAACCCAAAGGACATGCTCAAGTGAAATTAGGACCTCAATATGACAAATCAATGCAGATGAGCAAATGTGTTTCATTGCTCTCCGCTATTTGAAACATATGCAAAAAGTATGCTATCACTATTTTCATGAAAGTTCCACGAAAAATAGCAAAAACACAAAGGGTTCTATAAAACAATACATATATTTTTAAATATCACACAGATTTTAAATGATGCATTGTCAGTAATGCAGACGCTGTTCCTAGTCCACAGTACCAAAAGCTAAGTTGAAAAGAAAAGCTCTCCACTTTCCAGTATGTTCACATTCCAGGCCAAACCTATGACAATAAGAGGTGGACCATCACTAAAATAATTCTGAATATAAGCAGATGAAAGACCTTCCTTCATCGAGCAGCCTGGCTCCGCCTTAGAGAGAGGCTGAGGAGTACATTGATCTGAGGAAAATTCAGAGTAGAGGTGCTGCTCCTCCACAATAAAGGGAATGATGAGCTCATCTCCTTTCAGTATAGTTCAGTACTTCTTGGAATAGAAGTATAGAATTATACTTCTGTTCCAAGAAGAGAAGTTCTAGAACTTCTTGGAATTACTAAAATCTCTCTGGGTATTTCCTGGGACACCTCAGAATGAGCTGGACAGTCAACGAGAATGGATGGTAAAAGATTCAACCTTATGAAATGTGAAAGAAAAATTAAATTTGGAACGCATGAATTCAGATACAGTTGCATTTTGCAGTGCTGTGAAAATCCTAGAACATTTCAATAATATTAAGTAGGTAAAAGGGAGCTGGGAGCACTGGGAGAAGACAGAAAAGATTGTTTTTTTCACAGATTATATGTCTTAAACGATGACGTCACGACAAATTGATCGTTTTGACATAAACAAAATTATTTTATAAAAAATACATACTGTAGCTTTAAGGTCGTGGGAAAGCTATTCAGTTATTTTGCAGAACCAGTTAAAACTGCCTCTAGAACCACACCTGGTTATGTGATGAACGTCTCTACAAGAGGAGTTCACTCACTGAATACTCTTCTGAGAAACTGAATCAGATGCATAGTTTTTGGGTGTGGAGATCGTCACACCCTCTTTCCACCAATCAGGTGATTCCTTTGACAGGCCAACGTCCTGTTTATTTACACTGTCGCGTGCCAAGCTAAGAAGACGGGGTGCTGACTTTGACAATTCTTTCTTATCTTCGTTATCATTACCGGATGTTTTGTCTCAAACCCGTGCCAGCCCACACGTGGGTAAATGCAGAGATTCACTTGAAGCTGTTATTATCCAACCGAAGACTACGGTCCACCGTTACCTCCAGCTCGACGACCCGACCGGAGAAGACGGACCATGATAGAAACCGGAGCGGAGCTCAGCATGCCTCTGCCCGACTGCAGTCTCCTGGGAAGAGTGGGAGAGCAGGGAGAGACCGCACCAACCCTTCCTCCGCCGCTAACGAGATCTCCGTAGACTTTGAGCAAAGCCAGGAAGCCTACAGGAGCAAAGACTCATTAGAGCTACTCAGAAGTTTGGTGGTTTTCAAACTTTGTTCCTATGACTTCCTGGTTGATAAGAATGAAGAGGTAATGCAGACAGTAGCAAACTAACAAATAGCTGATGTAGTTTTGTGGGTTCAGAGTGATTTAAATTAATACTATGATGTTGTAAGCAGTATTTATCACACTGTAGCAACAGGTTAGAAGAATGGCGATAAACTTAAAAGCAAGACACGCAACTCTGCAGGCATTACCTTGTCACAGTAGCCTAGATATGATTTATTTGTCAGAGTTGATAACAATCTTTACCCAAATATTTATAGCTGTAAGAACTAATTAGTATCTTTACTAATTTTCAAATTTGTAAACCATAAACTGAATTCAGACTATTGTGTTGTCCCTGACTGCTAACCAACCAAACATCCTGCAGTACACCCATGTCTCAAATTACAACCTGCCGTGGCACGACAAGCTCTTTGCAACCTGTTGCATAATGAAAGCTAGATACTATTTATAAAGTAATGTAGCTAAGAGGTTTTGTATGGACCAATATTTCTGTTCACATGCACAATGTTACTTTAAATGTGGCAGGTGATATATTTGCAATAATAAATGTGTAGTTGGATTTAATCCCGTATATGTTCAGATATAAACACACGTTTCTTATCCACTAATTATTTAATGTCGCGACAAAGCTACTTTGTCTACCTAACAGGTGCATCTCTGTCTACATTTCACACATCAAAAAACTGCATCAAATCATTCCTAGACTGTTGTCATCTTCACTCTTACTTGTTTGACTTTTGCTAAAAATATCATCTTGTGCCATTTCAATTTAGCCTGTATCATTACAAATCTTATTAGATGTGTGAAACAAAAAATCACCTAAGTGCTAAATCAGTACAAAAGACAGACTAAACAAAATTAAGTCTGCTCAGTGATAGCAAAACATAATGTCACAAAGACGCTATCCATAAAATAATAATGTTTATTGCATTTTAAACACACCTCAGATATGACATTTATGGAGCTACTGGCAATATTTAATCTGCTTTTATTTAAGAAATATTGTTTATAGAAAATTAGTATTAACTTTATCTCCTGTTTTGGCAACAATTACCTTATTTGCAGTTTTTTATGACTTTATGAACTGACCTTTCTAATAGCTTCCTAAAAGATGCTTCATGAAACAAAAATCATCTGCACATGTGTTTCTGGCATAGAGAGCCTGAATGTATTGTACTTGTGTAATTAGCTGATAAGTATTGACATTCAAGAAGTTATTTGCATTATTGACTTTGGATGCTCTGATACTGCAGTGATAACGATATATCAGCCCCGGCTCCAGACGAATTTAACTGGGGGGGCATCGCCATATTTTGGGGGGGGGGGGCAAAATGAATCCACGTAGCAATAATAATATTACTCAAGTAAAAGAAAAAGGTACAGTGCAGTAAAACAACTCTAATAAGTACATTTTTCCATAAAAGTTACTCAAGTGAATGTAACCAGTACTACCCACTTTTGAACATAAACAACACCAGTAGCCTATAGGCTGCTTGTTAACAACGTGCTGTATTGGAACTGTGCAAAGTTCTTTGCGTTTTGCTGCCATGATTCTAACACACACCTGAGTTGTTCTGCACACCAGCAGCAGGTCTCCCTCGCTGCCGCACAGGTGTAAACCCAGCGTGAGCGTCTTAGCGTTCACGTTGCGTTTAAAAGCGGGTCGGAAAAAAGGTTATGGCGTGTTAACAAGGAACTTAACAGTTTTAACTGTTGAAAAAAGTGACAGAAGGCACAGATATGGGAAGTACGGAAGCCCCTACTGTATCAAATCGATATAGGAATAACAGAGAGTTGGCCACTTTAAGGTAAAAACAACAAACAGCTTCCAGGGGGGCTCGGCTGACTCTGTGGGCCCGCCCATACTGCCTGGCCTGTATATTATGCACAAATCTTAATTTTTAGGCATTATCTAAAATCACCAATAAGTAGCAGTATAATATCTATTATACCACAGTTAAGCAATACCTCTGAAACCACAACACTATAAGTTCAATGAGAGGGTCCTGGTGCAGAGATTGTACATTATAAAGTCTCTACTAATGTTAAATTAAATATAACCAATAGAAACAAACACATAGATACACACCTTAGTTTATTTTTTATCAAAATTTTTGTATTATTAAAACCTCATAAAGGCCAAACTGCCAGTTCATTGTAGTTTACGTTTACAATATTTAAGCATTAGGATAAAAGCATACCTGCTGCATTGCAGTGGTAATTTCTGTACACATTTTTGCATGCAGGTATCATGCACAATCCTGACCTTCACAATAATTCACTGATGTTAAATTTTATTTTCTTGTTTTCGTAACTATTCAGCAATAGGTTGATGCTTTTATGTTTTTTCATACATTTAAAACATGGCAAGAAATTGTTTGCCATTTAGTGCTATGAGTCATGTAGATTCGGTACTATTATGACACAAATGAAGAGTCACACTGTCATTGTGTCTCATACTCCAAGACTGTAGACAATGTTTTCCTCTTTTTTGCCTAGATAATGGATCTTGGTAAGAAAATTCTAGGCCAGAAGGTTTTTAATCAGCTCATGAAGATGACCTTCTATGGCCAGTTTGTTGCTGGGGAGGATCACATATCCATTAAACCTCTGATCCAGAAGAACCAGGCTTTTGGCGTTGGCTCTGTCCTGGACTACAGTGTCGAGGAGGACATCAGCCAGAAGGAGGAAAACCAGAAAGAGAGGTAATATAACATTTGTTGCTTTTTATTTTACATTACAACTGATACTACATAAGACATGAATAATACTTTCTCTGAATTTGTGTTTTAGATGTTAGTTCCATCAATTTTTATCTAATATATGACAAATTACATATATTTTATAATTTGCAACTATTCATCTAAATTGGAAAAATTAGACTAACAACTCTGAAAAAAAATAAGATTAAGATAAAAACTGTGATTTTTTGGCACCTATTTAAATTGGCAGTATTTTGTGACTTGCCTGGCATCCGGTCACATGGAGAGCACAAGGCAGCAGCTATCTGATCTGCCTCCTGATGTAAACTAGGATGACAGTAAAATCCTCGTGCAACCACTGTCTCTATACAGCAGCAATGTTATTTCACTCTCAGCTCTGGGCGTTCATGCATATGTGGAATAATTAGAACGTTTTCACAGTCCAAGATTAAATACAGACAGCTCGGCCTGCTTCAGAGTTACTTGAGTGAGTTGAGTGAATAAAAGGGAACATTTTGATGAGAATTTCTTAGAAGCAAAATAGAAAAATCAACTTGTCAGATTTATTCAGCATATTGTACTAAGTACAAAGACCCTTTATATCTTGTATGACATCTCAGATTTTTAAAAGGTCAAAAACGGTGAATGAAGTGTAAGGTCTTCAGGCAATTCTAGGTTGATGTAGAGTGACAGCTGACTACTGTGTCAAATCGTGCCACAATAAAGTTCCTTAGATTTTTTTATGTTTTGTCGAATGTCATTGCCTTCATTATGACCTACTTATTCTATTTTACAGTGTTGAGAAAAAGTACATGTCTCTTACAGATTTCGTTTTGTTGTTTTTGTCACAGTTAAATGTTCTAGGTCTGAATAAAATTTAAATAAAAAAAGAAATGTGGGTAATTATAGTTGATTCAGTTAAATTTCTACAGGACAAGGCTAGTTTTGATGTAATTTATTATTTAGATTTTGCATCAGAGGACAAAATTACACCAACTCCATCTGATAAGCTCCCCAGTGAGCTGGAAAAGCCAGACTACAAGGAAGAGAAACAAACACTGGATTAATTTTAAGAGGGAGATGCCTACAGTAATCTCCAAGTTGCTTTGTCAGTGTTGTCATTGTTTTGTTGTTTTTTATTGCCCAATATAGATAAAAGCAATATAAATAAAAGCAAATATTTAAAGCCTTATGTTTTGTAAGTGATAAAACAACAAACCTAATCTTGGTTTTAATGCTAGAAGTCATTACTCACTAATAATAAATCTGAGTGGGTACTTATATCTTATTGTTAGTATCACTTAGTACTAACTAGTACTAATGAATATTAGCTAATTTTATTAAACTTACGTCTGTACCCATAACATGGGAAAATGTCTTGTTATAAATGAAATAATCTTCTAATGCAACTAGTTCTTTTTCATCAGAATTAAGAAATTATTTACTTAAAAAAAGCTGTATGGTTGAAAAGTTAACTGTAAGTTAGTTTTGTCTTATTTCAAGTGTACTAAAATATTTGCACTAAGAACTAGACCAAAATTACAAATATGTTATGCTTTTACAGTGCAAACAATTAAAAATTTAGGGAACTGAGCTTACAAACTAAAATATCACTTAAAATTAGTTTTTTTTAAAAAT
Organism: Girardinus metallicus; assembly: GCA_903067095.1. NCBI lineage: Eukaryota > Metazoa > Chordata > Actinopteri > Cyprinodontiformes > Poeciliidae > Girardinus > Girardinus metallicus. Next base: position 7,659 of record CAEGAE010066233.1, on the reverse strand, counting down.
GCTTTTAGTTCTATATGAATTGTACTGCAGTGTGATCCAATTTTTAACTGCTTCATTCTCTCAAAGTGTTGCAGTGGTAAAAGGACACAACTCCCATCAGCTCTCCTGAATTTCTGATGACTGACTTGCTCGCTGTTAAGTCAGATGTTTGTTTACGTGAACTTTGACTGATATCTTATGATGAGAAGGGCGAATAGGTCAAATGAAGGCCCCATGAGGGAGTCAGCATCAAGACATCAAGGATGTTTCAGCATACAGTGTTTAAGGTCATCAGACACAATGGCACTCTACGGCATGCCACAAGGCCAAAATGTTCACAAAGAAATGTCAATTTGCAAAGTCTGATGCAACTCACTTTTCTAATGTTGCCCCAATCCTGAGCAAATTAACTCCCTTTTCTCAATACTCCTATTTCAGCTCAAGCGTTTCCGCTGGAGGGAAGGGGAGCATAGGTAAGCTGCCTTGTTTTGTTCTCATTTCTGTACACAGCACATGACGCAATTAGAAGAAATAGGCATGCAAATTTGTTTTCATCCCCAGGCCAGGGCTACAGAGAGAAAAACTATGAAGCAGGCAAGCAATTAAGTGACAGTCAGAGGGAAGTGATTGGAACCTGCACATATTTCTATGCTGATGAGGCCAAATGTGACCAGCATATGGAGACCTTTATGAAGTGCATCAAAGCATCTGGTGGGTAACCTAAATAAGTGATGCATTTTGAAAATAAGCTGGTTTCATGCATTTTATTGAAGTCATGAATTTAAATAGGACCCCAATAGTTATGCAATATGCTTTATTTACTTCTTTCTAAATTGTTATAAAGCAAATGTCTTTACATCATACTCAAACAGTTTCCTATCCATAGGTGGGAGTTCTACGGATGGCTTTTCTGCAATCAAAATGACTGCACTTGGACGACCCCAGCTTCTGGTAAGCTGTAAATGGTAATGTAAAGCTCAGTGTGACAATCGAGCTCGAGGAATAGCAGCAGGAGAGAAGAAGAATAAGATCTTTTCTTCTCTTTGTTTTGATAAGCTCCGGTTCTCAGAGGTCCTCGTGAAATGGCAGCGCTTTTTCACATTCCTGGCATCACAGCAGGATGGCATGGAGGCCTTGGAGCAGAGGCTGGAGCTGACGCAGCTGCAGGTAGTTTTTTTTTTTTCTTCTTCTTTGAGTCCAGACATCTTTTAATTCAATCTCATATGGGTAAATTTATCTCTCACAAACACTGCATAGACAGTGTTTGCATTACAACATATAGGATATTCCTACATGTTGTAATGCAAGAGCTTATTTTTTAACCTTGTACTACATACCCCAAATAATGGGACTTGAAAGAAGCTCAGAAGTGGAGTCCGCACCTGTGTACAGATTGACTCGTGTTTGAACATTAAGGACATTGAGAAAATTTGCAATTCTAACAGTGAGGAGATAAGCTGGCGAACTGATGTGCAGCTTGTCTACATGTTAAAGTTGGTCTTGGCTTTTCCTGCAGAGTATGCAGGCCCTCTTTACAATCAATAGCTACAATCAATGAATGTGTGCATGAATGGGTGAACCAGTGGATGTAATGTGAAGCACTTTGGGGACTTTGTGAAGCACTATACAAGTACAGACTATTACTATAATCTAAAGACCAAAATTTAGATTCTTGCTCACCCTAGTGAGATGCTGTTTACATTGGAATTTTTTGTTAGGAGATAAAAACATAAGACAATGAGTTAGACAGTAAGAAAATACTAATAAAACAGGACATGTAGCAATAAGATAAATCAATGTACAATAAATCAAACTAAGGTAAGATAAATTAGGCTAAACTAAGACAAGTTAAAAATCTGAAAATTTGATCAGATAAGAGAAGATAAATTATTTTAAACTCAATTTCACTGAACAAGGATAGGCAATAAGCTACAATAACTTTATCCTACTCAAAGTAAACCAAGTAAAGGTAAGATAAAGTAAATTAAGATTAAAGGGGCACTTGGTTAAACCAAACTAAGTTAAAAAGGCAGACATTAGAAAAGTCAAGTTTTAATCTTATCTGAATTGTGATAAGCTAAACTAAGGTAACCTGACATAAACTATGTTAAGATAATATAAGCTAAAGTAAGATAAATTATCTTAAACCAATATGAATGGTAGAAATAAGGTAAAAGGAACAGTTACTTTACCAAAAGATGAATCAGGCTTAGCAAAGCTAAGGTCAACTGAATAAAACTGATCTAAGTTAAGCCAAAGCTTGAGCTTAATAAAGATAAGTTAGACATTTTATTGATTCCTATGTGGTAAAATCTTATTGTCAACACAGCGACAAAAAGCAGAAGCAGTCAAAGCATAGCATGCATATTGTCTTTGAGTTATGTTTAATCCAATTAAGCTAAAGTGAATAAGTAAGTTGTGTTAGCTGAACATACATCTGTACAAGATGTTACTAAATAGGGTTCTGCAAGTTTAAGTATCATTTATTTACTTTTAGACTTTTTCACAAATTAATACTCCTATTAGCTACTGCTAGAAAACAACATGAATACAACAATCAGAATTAAATAGCTTTTGACATATGGCAAATACTTGTCTGTTAGCACCTGAAATACATTTTTTTGGTCTCCCTCTCAGCTTCTCTGTGCAGTCAGAAAGCTGCAGGCACATTACTTCTCATTAGCATTCTTGAGCCGCTTTGCATTGATCATTAATTGGATATAAAGCCTAATCCAAGTGTGCTCATTTCCACAAGCACTGTGATTTATAAGGGGAGGATGTGCATGTTTATTACATCTGCTTATTATGTCCTTCTGATGCTCAGCACATTTATGGATTTTGCGGAGTCACAATTTTATTAAGTATCCTGCACACAGATTTATTGAGAAGGCCCTAGAAATGTAGCTGTTTTTGTGATTACAGGAATTGATGATCAAACTGGGTGCGGAAGGTGACTTCCATGGCCGGTTTACTAGAAAGAAAGGAGAATCAGCAGGGTAGGCACAAACACATAATACCCATGTCCATTGTACACAGACAATCTACTTTGTCTCTACATGAGGAGTGTTTTGTTAGATTATTGACATTAATGAGAAATTATACACACTGTTTCAAACTTTTATCATAATTTAATGCAATTATGTAATATTCTTCCATTTTTATCCCCAACAGATGCATTGACATCCTTGATTGGAATAGTCTAATAGATGACAGAGTGAACACATTAGACCTGCTGTTAGCTCCAAATGTAAAGGTGAGAAGAGCATAATTCTTTAAAACATACAATTTAATGCATTTTGTGCAATAGATTTAGGGTCGAATTAATTAATTTTGTTCTCTTGCAAACTTGATAAGTATAAGTTACAGTTAAAATATTTGTTTTCATTAGCACCTGATGAATAATTTTAGGCCTGTTGCTGCTAGCATTTGGATTGATTTATAATTCCAAAGTCTTCAAAGAATGTACCTCAAATTAGCAAAAAAATTGAAGTGATGCAATATAATTTTGCAGCTCTGAACAGTTAATTTATTTAACAACTATGGAGTTGAAATTCTATGAAAACCATCAATACACTATATTTTAAAGTTTAAGCACTCTGACTTTTATTTAACTTTTTCTTTATTTCACCATATGCAGTATTCCACTAGACAATCAGCCAATCTCATTTAGAAATTTTTAAGACCGTTCTGATAAAAAGTGATATAAAAAAAATATATATATTATAAAACACCCTGATAAAGAGTAGGGCTCATTAGAAGCTAAGTACATAGCTTTCATTTTTTTAAACCAGTGAAAGTTTATATGAGGCAGTAATTTAATGTGACTATATGTAAAATTAAAACATTGCATAAAAAGTCACAAAGGGTGAAAAGAACTTACTGGAAGATTTATTTATTTTTATCAAACTGAACCTTTTATATTTTTATTTTTCTAGAACTCCTAGAATTTGAAAATACATTTAAATTATTTAAATGTATGAGAGTTCACAACTGAAAGCTTCCTGCAGGTATACATAGAGCTACTACTGTGTTCTAGTAGTAGCTCTGAGCTGAGCTACATAGAGCTCAGGTATACATAGAGGTAAGGTAAGGTATAAAGTACCTTATCTTACCTTACCTTTTAGATATGTTTTGGTTCGTAGTTTAGTCTGTGCTTGTTGTTTCTATAGCTGGATAAACTGGAGCCTCTGCTGAAAAACTTCACCATAGAGGATGAGAATCAGCTAAAGAGGACATTGGAGCGCCTTGATGTATTGGCCAAGGTAACCAGAAATCACATGGACGCTCTAAATGTTTATTATGGATTAGCTATGAACACAGTTTTAGCAAAGTTGACATTTTTGACCAATATCAATTTATGCAACTTTTTGGTGCCTTTACTTACAATGTTTCTGTTTTTAATGCCTATATTGTGCACATGTTATTGCATGGACAAATGAATACACATTAGTTAAGCAGCTCTGAAAACAACTTACTGTAGTTCTTGTATAATCACCTTATATTGACTCTTAAAGCTGTCATTGTGCAAATGTGTGTTTTTGTGTTCAAGTTAGAAATTTCCACTCATAATGTGGTTAATAAAACTTGAAAAGTGCTATATAAAGGTTCCTACAGAGTATGAAAAAGTATGACATTTGTTCATAAATATATATCCAGAAATGGAAATTGGTAGTCTAAATATTGCATCCAGCCGTGACCATCCTTCCATCCACTCAAATTCATCAGTCCATTAGTCCTTCCATTTCTTTGTCCATCCATCACCAACCATCAATCCCTTTATTTATATGCTGTCCACCCATTCGTTTTTCCATCTCCTGTCATTCCATCCATCTTTCGCCATTCAGTTATGTTTTTTAGACTCTGAATTCAAACCTATCGACAGCGATCTACGTTGCTGTCAATATTTGGAGTAAATTCACAGTGAATTTTTTGGTCTTTGTAATAACAAAATATGGACTGAGTCTAGAACGGTATGGAATTTTGTATCAGAGGAATGTGCATTACCCATTGTATTTCACAGTCAAAATGTTAAATATGATTAATTCTAGAAAAAAAAAATCTTGATTGGTACATCATTAAGTAATTTTAATTAAAAATATCATTTCACAGTGTGCCTTAGAAAACGGTGTTCGCTTAATGGTGGATGCAGAGCAAACCTATTTCCAGCCAGCCATCAGTAAACTTACCCTGGATTCACAGAGGATCAACAACAGGGAGAAGCCTGTTGTTTTCAACACCTACCAGTGCTACCTGAAGGTTAGAACCAACAAAACCAAACAATTAAACTTATAAATTATCTGAGAATTGCAGCAATACATTAACTTTAAAGAATTTTATGTTTAAACAGCTGAAATATTAGATATAGAGCTCTAGAGGTAAAGATGAATGAGAACATAAACAAAATCTCACTTGCTCTTCTCTTTTTATGTTGCAGGAAGCATACAAAAATGTAACTATGGACGTAGAACTGTCCAGAAGGGAGGGTTGGTGTTTTGCCGCTAAGCTGGTACGTGGAGCATACATGTATCAGGAGCGAGAAAGAGCGAAGGATTTCCAATATGAAGACCCTATAAACCCCAACTATGAATCTACTAGCACAATGTACCACAGGTTTGAACCATGACTTGTTTCTTCATTTATCATAATCTGACTAAATCTGATCCTTTGGAATTGAATTTGCTGTATCAAAACTAAGGTCACATTTTGTATTTTCATTAAAAGCTGTCTATATGTGTTGCATAATGTTGCCACCCCCCCATTTTAAAAGTAGCAAGCAATTTTTCTTTGGGTCCCAAAACTATCATCTCTAAATCAATAAAACATATCCAATCACATAGACTCGGAGAGCTTTGATGCGACATATGACAAGCTATTATATTTACAGTGCTTTGCATTTAAGTTCTGCTTTCAAATAAGATACAATAATTGCCCATCTAGTTAGACTCTCCCTAACTAGATGGGCAATTACAGAGGCATGTTAGTTGCCTCTGTAATTGCATGCTCTGCATGTTAGTGGATAACATGCAGAGGCTCAAGGACTCGGTAGGGCCATTGTGATGATGGAAAAGAAATAGAAGAGTGAGGAAAAAGTAGCTCAATCTTAATGGATATTGAATTTACAATAAAAGACAAAATTAATACAATTTCACTTTTTCCTTGTATTGTGCAACCCTAATTGTGACCATATCTACGATGTTTAAAGAAAATATTACAGCCACCCCCTGCTTATTTTCATTTGTTCTTTGAAAAGGTGTTTGCACTATGTGCTGGACGAGATTGCTCTTAACAGAAAGGCCAATGTTATGGTCGCTTCTCATAATGAGGACACAATAAAATACACCCTAAAAAGGTAAGATTAGATTTCTCACCAATGCACTATTTAAAATAATAAAAAAAAAATCATTTCCCTCGACCGCATGTGTCTCAGAAACTGAGCTAATGTTATTTGTTTGTCTCAATCATTCAGAATGAATGAGCTCGGTCTCTTACCAGCAGAGAACAAGGTGTTCTTCGGTCAACTACTGGGCATGTGTGATCAGATCAGCTTCCCACTGGGTGAGGAAAACACACAAAGCACCCTGCCCACTCTCCTCCACAGTCACACAGGGACAAGGCAACAATCCTTTCTGCCTTACGTAACAATGATTACGTAAGGCAGCCCAGCCTCTGCAGGATGTGCATTATCTGTCCTCCCCCCTGTAGCTCTCAGTTGCGTCCCACGAGGCCTTCAAGCTACACTCAGGAACCTTACAGGTTACACGGACAAACATTTCACATGTCAAAGCCGGCCTCCATCCTGCAAGGTGACATATGAACTGAGACACTTCAGTATTGACCACCTATCTTAATGAAGCATCACTGTTGCTACTCACCACATTTTTCTTGTCAGTCAAAGACAGACACACTGGTGAAAGACAGCTGTCTGTCACCAGTGGGGCTCAGAAATGGCCTGAACTGTTGTGGATGTAAACAGAGATACACCAGTTCTTTTTGTTGCTTTCTGAAGAGAGAAAGAGAAGGCACAGTCATACTAGAGTCACTACCTTCCAAAACTATGCTGGAGATGAGTTGAGATTTTTATTATTTGTCAGCCACTCAGAAAGTCAAAATTTATGTATTTCTATGATATTGTCTTTTACGAAAACTGTTAGCCGGAGGCTTTTGCCGAAACTTTGTTTTGCTGCAACGTGTTTAGTTTGATGGATGATTCTGGATAAAACATTTATCTGAAAGGTAAACACCAAGAAAATCATAGTTATGCTTAGCAGATAACCTGACAACTTCAAAGTCAGTGCAGCTGAGCAACAACAAGAGTCCATCTGTAAAACATCCTTTTAGGTCAATCTTACATAACATGTAAAACTCCTGCACTGTGGAAATTTAGGGCTGTTGTAAATGAATATTTTAGTAATCGAGTAATCTATCGATTATTCTTACAATTAATCGGGTAATCGGATAAAAAAAAGATAAAATAAAACATTGGTAAATCTAACATAACAGCAGTGTTACTATCACATATCAACATCAGTCCAGTTTTTCACATTTGAGCTTCTCTAACAATTACTTTTCTGTAGTTTAGAAAATTAACCTGTAACAATAATAGCTCACTTTGCTAACTTGAAGAAAAGTTATACAAAAATCTGAAATTAATTCAATGTAATAATAAAGAGGCAGGCTCAC